>JBBPBX010007653.1:0-23528 GCA_038048925.1 Garcialebias charrua | reverse complement strand
CCCCCCACACACACACACACACACACACACACACACTTCCAGCGTCCAATCTTATTTTCTCAACCTTTCTTTGAACGCTCAGCATCTGACTCACAGTAACCGGTATTGTGTGACACTTTCGGTATGATCACTGAAACACTCTACATCCCATCTCTTTCTTTCTGTGTGTCTCGAACGCACACTGATACCCACATGCACATACACACGCACGTACACACAAACACAGACTTACCCAGTGTTAAGTCCCTGGTTTAGTCAGTTTCTGAGCGGAGTCCAAACCTTGCCGGGAAAGAGACACCAGGCAAGCCCCAGCAGAATGCTAATGATGTCATTAACCTTTAAACACCAGGGTCAGGGGAAAAGTGGCTCGGTCAGGCAAAAATCACGTCACTCTCCCAGTTATTCATTACACACAGGATTTACTCTTTACTCTTACTTAATTTTCTCTCTCTGAAAAACAGAGCTGCGAAAAAATAAAAGTTTGCCTTTTTTAAATAATGTCCAAACATGATAAATTCACTGATAACTCTGTGTTTTATAGACACTGTGTCTGTTATTACCAGAGCATGCTGGGCTTTTAACTTACACAGGAACTAATCATATTAACATATTCAGTATTACTAAAATTGGTTGCAAAGGCCTTGAAGGTTAATTTGTTTTAAAAAATTGAATAATGAATGAACATGAGCAATAGTCATTTGTAATACTGTTTTTGACTGATTGCTGGGATGCTTATGTTAATAACATTTTAATAACAGTCACTACACTGTGACTTTTAGAAGTTCAAACAATAAATATGTATATAGAAATTATGTTAACAGCCAAGTTTTTATCATTTTTTAAATATATAGTAAAATACAAGAAATGCTCTTAACTGAAATCTTCAAATGCCAGACACCAATAACCAAGTAAAAATAAAATAAAATATCTTAAACCCAATGGCTAAATCTTCATCAACAGCTTTACCTTACAGCCTGTATAACTGTGTTTTTTTAAACATATTTTAGTGATGACCCTTTTCATAGACACCATACAGTTTAAACTTGTCAGAAATACGGTAGTACAAAAAACTGTCATTATGGAATGTGCCAGTACATACACATAATTCTAGTGATGGTTTTTAGGTGGATTTAATTGGATAGAAGAAATGTAGGTAGGTAAGTCGGTCGATCAGTAGGTAGGCAGGTGGTAGGTAGGTAGATAGATAGGTTGGTCGGTCGGTCGATGGGTAGGTAGGTAGCTAGGTAGGTAGGTAGGTAGGTAGGTAGGAAGGTAGATTGCTCGGTCAGTAGGTAGGTTGGTCGGTCAGTAGGTAGGAAGGTTGGTTGGACAGTATATAGGTAGGCAGGTAAATAGGTAGTTACGTATGTAGATAAGTAGGTCAGTCGGTCAGTCAGTAGGTAGGTAGGTCGGATGGTCAGTATATAGGTAGGTAAGAAGGTAGGTAAGAAGGTACTTTGTAGGTAGGTAGGTTGGTAGGTAGTGGGTCGGTCTGTTTGTCATTAGATTAGGTAGGTAGGGAAGTAGTTAATTAGGTCAGTCGGTCAGTAGGTTGGTTGGTAGGTAGGTAGTTAGGTATGTTAGTAGGTAGGTAGATAAGTAGGTAGATAGGTTGGTCTCAATAGATAGGTAGGAAGGTAAGTGGGTAGGTTGGTATGATAGGTAGGTAGGTAAGTCAGTAGGTACGTAGGTAGGAAGGACAGTCAGTTGGTCGGTCAGTAGGTAGGTAGGTCAGTCAGTAGGTAGGTAGATCGGTCTGTCGGTCAAACAGTAGGTTGGTAGGTAGGTAGGTTTGTCAAAAGATAGGTAGTTAGGTAGGTTAGTAGGTAGGTAGGTACATAGGTAGGTTTGATAGGTAAGTAAGTAGGTAGATAATCAGTCGGTCAGTCAATAGGTAAGTAGGTAGGTAGGTCAGTCAGTAGGTAGGTAGGTAGGGAATTAGGTCGGTAGGTCATTGGTTGTTAGTAGGTCGGTAGGTAGGTAGGTAGGTAATTAGGTAGGTAGGTAAGTAGATAAGTATGTTGGTTGGTCAACATATAGGTAGGTAAGTAGGTAGGTAAAAGGTAAATGGACTGTACCGGTACTTAGATAGTACCTTTCTATCTGATCAAGATGCTCAAAGTGCTTTACACTACAATCTGTGCCCTAATTTACCCATTCATACAACACTCTACTAGATCTCTACAATTCATACAGCACTCTACTAGATCTCTACAATTCACACAGCTTTCTACTAGATCCCTACAAAGCTAATTGAACAAATCATTCTAAAGAGAATAATTAGCACTTTATCACATTCATACACCAATGGGACATACATCGGAGGCAATGAGGGGTTCAATGTCTTGCACATGGACACTTCGGCATGTGACTACTGGTGGATTCAATCCCCCAACTTTTGCAAAGGAGGACGACTGCTCTAACCACTCAACCACAGCCGCTCTTACATGGGTATGTACATAGGTTTTAGTACGTAGGTAGGTTTGCCAATTGGCCAGTCGATAGGTAGGTAGGTAGGTAGGTAGGTAGGTAGGTAGGTAGGTAGGTAGGTAGGTAGGTAGGTAGGTAGGTAGGTAGGTAGGTAGGTAGGTAGGTAGGTAGGTAGGTGAAATATGAGTGTTGGTATTAAATGTTTACTGACTAACTTTATCAATTTTTATATTATGTGTTCATTAAACTGGCCTTGAAAGGGGGGGGGGGTTGTGCAATTTTGCTTCAAAGGCCCGGAGTTTCTTTGAGGTACAGGGCCCGGTACTTCTCAGAAACAGCCATATGGCCTTTGATGAATGGTTGCATATCACCCTTCTCACAAACCTGCAGTTCTTCTGGAAAAGGGAGTTGAGTTGGTGTGCTAAAAATATGTTTATCGGTGAAAGTGGGAGATGGGGCTAGCTCAGAAAGGAGCAGAGTGACCTTGTGGAAAAATCCTCCCAAGTTACCATGAAGTTGAAAACATGTTTTTGCTAGAGTGAGTGAAGACATCACACAGATACATAGACACACACACCCAACACATGCACGCACACACACACACACACACACACACACACACACCTCAAGGTATAAATTAGGAGTGCTCAGATGAACATGTTGGAGTCAACCGTGGGTTCTGATCCAACGCCCGGTGTGCATTGATGACTATCTCCCGCCGAACAGTGCGGCTTCCCCTGTTCAGTGTCAAGGTGAGGAGATAACTGTAATTTGTTACACATCAATGCCTTGCTTGTGTGTTATTTAATAATAATAATAATAATGAATTCAATTTATAACGCGCTTTTCATTAAATTTTGCTGTTTAATTTCTGTGGCGGGGTTACTGACACATTTCTCTAGCAGAATAACAGTTTGTGTACGACTTGTACATCTGAGGTGTTGTACAACTGTATGTTTACTTTGTTTGTTTTTACATTTTTTCCTTTTTCTGTCACTGACTTCTTTAATAAATGACAGATCATTATTTTTAATAAAGTCTGTGTGTGAGTTTTTTCTAAACAATTGTGTGCCAATCCTTCACGAGCCTGAAAGAATGATTTAAAATATGATAAAACATTAAACATTTGGGTTGATTTGAAATATCATAAAACAGTAGGTCAGATCTACGTTTGGTAGGTTGTGGGTAGATTGGCAGGCAGGCAGGCAGACAAACAGACAGACAGATAGATAGTGGTTTAGGACAAAGGATATACTGTAGTAAATATTAAATAATAATCAAAATTCAAACAGATAAGATGTAAGTTTGGTTAAGATAGGAAGCAGTTGCAAACTACAGTCATGTCAGACTCCCATCCCATTACCACATATTTTAAATCGCCCACAACTTAGCTCAGTTCTGGAAGTGGCACCAAGCTGCAGTGGTCTTTTGGCCAAATTCAGTGCAGACTTTAGGAAAAATCAAAGAGAGAAAGTCATTTTTCGACACAAGTCGGAATGCATTGAACGCGGCGTTGTAAACACGGATTTTGGACGTAAGACGGAAAATGCATTACTACGCGGCGCCGCACACCCGTTCTTCGATATGAGACAAAACAAGCGTACATATTGTGCCATAAACATGTACAGAACTTTATTTACAAGCAGTTAGCCAACACATTCCTCTACATATTCATCTAAAAACACATATAAAGGACTGTACAACAGTACTGTACTGCATAGTACATTTAATAATTTAAAAAAGTGGGGAAAAAAACAGTAGTGTACAGTACAGGTACTATAAAAAAAGGAATAAAAATAGAAAATAAAATGTCCTTACTTTTATTGTAGGTTTGTTGCTTAGGAGGTACAGTAGACAGGCTTATTGGGAGCTACAGAAGGTGCTGATGATGCTGTTGCAGTTGTGTAAGGAGGGGTAGGTGAGTCCATAAAGGTAGCTTAGGTGGAGGGTGCTAGTGATGCTGTTGCAGTTGTGTAAGGAGGGGCAGGTGATTCCATAAAGGAAGCTTAGGTGGAGAGTGCTAGTGATGCTGTCGCAGTTGTGCAAGGAGGGGCAGGTGAGTCCATAAAGGCAGCTCAGGTGGAGGATGCTGGTGTTGCTGTTGCAGTTGTGTAAGGTGGGGTAGGTGAGTCCATAAAGGCAGCTCAGCTGGAGGGTGCTGGTGATGTTGTTGCAGTTGTATAAGGAGAGGCAGGTGAGTCCATAAAGGCAACTTGGGTGGAGGGTGCTGGTGATGCTGTTGCAGTTGTGTAAGGAGGGGCAGGTGAGTCCAGAAAGGCAGCTCAGGTGGAAGTGCAGGTGCTGGTTATGCTGCTGTGCTGGTGATGCTGTTGATACTGGTGCTGTTGAAGGAAGAGAGACAGGTGGGTGAACAGAGGCAGCTGATGTATAACATAAAAAAAGAAATGAAAAAAGACAATAACATTTCCTTACCTTTACGGAAGGGATGTTGCAGAGGAAGGAGACAGGCTTATTGGGAGGGTGATGCTGCTGTGCTGGTGATGCTGCTGCAGGTGACTGAGGAGGGAAGAGATGTGTCAGGAGAGGCAGATGATGAGGTTGAGGCTGTTGAGAGAAGAGAGAAAGGTGGGTGAACAGAGGCAGCTGATGTATAACATTAAAAAAAGAAATAAAAAAGACAATAACATTTCCTTACCTTTATGGAAGGGGCGTTACAGAGGAAGGATACAGGCTTATTGGGATGGTGATGCTGCTGTGCTGGTGATGCTCCTGCAGGTGACTGAGGAGGGGATGAGGTGTCAGGAGAGGCAGATGATGAGGCTGAGGCTGTTGAGGGAAGAGAGACAGGTGGGTGAACAGAGGCAGCTGATGTATAACATTTAAAATAATTTAAAAAAGACAATAACATTTCCTTACCTTTATGGAGGGTGCATTGCAGGGGAGGGAGGCATGCTCATTGAGGAGAGGGTGATGTTGCAGGAGAGGCAGCTGCAGCAGAGGTCGAGGGTTGAGGTTCTGCTGCTGTTGTTGTTGATGATGAATGAGATCCAGGAGACGCTGGTGAGTCAGCAGAGGCAGCAGCAGCAACAGAGGTAGACGGTACAGCATCTGTTGCAGGCCTCTGTACCGTCTTAAAATACTGCTACATGCTTCTCTGGACTGGCTCCATCTTCTTCTCCTCCAAGCTCTCCTTGTAGCAAACCAGGCAATCCATCATCCTTCTGGCAACCCTGGAGTACCTCTCAATGTTAGCATCCTCAGCCTCAAAACATACCAACCCACCCTGAATCAGGTGCAAACCTTTTGCCAAGCCCTGCATGGTGAATTTCTTTGGCTCAGGGCTTGGTGTTTCTTCCTCCTCCTCTATCATCTGCTTCTCCAGCTCCATATGGTCCTCAGCAGACAACTCCTCTCCATGAGATGCCAGTAGCTCTGTGACATAATTCTTCTCCACTTCAAGGTTCAGTGACCTGCTCATCTCCATCACGTCCTGGATGACACCACTCACTGACTCCTGAAACCCTGAGGAACCCTGAAATAAGGAGGGACACAGTTTTCTCCACACACCATTCATGTTGCTCTGCTTCACCCGATCCCAAGAATGTGTAATGTTCTTCACAGCATCAAATATGCTGTATTGCTTCCAGAAGTCCTTCAGTGTAATGTCCTTGTTTTTTTTCTGTTGCCTCTAGTTCACTACTGATGACCCTCTGCGCTGGAGGTAGTAGGCTTTGAAAGTTGAAATTACTCCCTGGTCCATGGGCTGTAACAGAGCAATGGTGTTTGGTGGGAGGTAAACAACCTTCACATCAGGGTGAAGGTCATCCAGATTTGCAGGGTGACCCGGTGCATTGTCCAGTAGCAGTAGCACCTTAAACGGGATGTCTTTGGACGTGCAGAACCGTCGGACACCTGGCACAAAGTGGTTGGTGAACCAGTCCTCGAACACAGCTAGTGTCACCCATGCCTTCCTGTTTGCCCTCCAGATGACTGGCATCTGACCCTTTAAAATCCCCTTGAACGCCCATGGATTCTCAGACTGGTACACCAGCATGGGTTTAAATTTGCAGTCAACAGCAGCATTTCCCCCCAAAAGCAATGTAAGCCTCTCTTTTCCCACTTTATGGCCTGGTGCTGTTTTTTCCTCCTTGGCGATGTACGTGCGGTTGGGCAAATGCTTCCAGAACAAGCCTGTCTATCCACGTTGAAAACCTGTTGGGCTGTGTAACCCCCCTCCCTAATGATCTCAGCCAACACTTGAGGAAAGTCATGTGCTATCTCCACATTGCTGCTGGCGGCTTCCCCTTGAATTTTAATGTTGTAGAAGTTAGTGTGTTCCTTAAATCGCTGAAACCACCCTCTGCTAGCCACAAACTCCTCCCCTTCGCTCCCCTCCCCCTTCTCTCTTTTTAACGCCTCGAACAGTCGTCTTGCTTTCTCCTGAATCACCATCAGGCTATCAGGAATACAATGTTGATTCTGGTCCTCCAACCACAAAACCAACAGACGCTCCATCTCCACAATAAGCCTGCTACGCTGCTTTGTAATAACTGTGGCTTTCATCGGCGCAGACCCCTTCACATGCTCTAGGATACAAGCTTTATATTTTACAATTGTTGCAACTGTCGAACGATGCAGTCCAAGTTTACGTCCAATGTCAGTCAGTGTTTTGCCCTTATCTGACCTTTTAATGGTCAAGTTTTACCTCCATTGTAATGGCCTTCCTTTTTTTTCGAAGCACTCCCATCCAAAGAGTAATCTTTGCACTTTGGAGCCATTGTAAAGTTAACAAAGACTTGTTCAGTTATAATAAAAAAGAAATCTGCAGTTCTCTCGTCGTCCTCGGTCTCCACGCTCTACAATGAACCCCCCGGCTGCATTGTGTTGAATACAGTAGAATCAGTATCACTCCACCTTTGTCCTTGGGGGGACAGAACCCACCTGTAATCCTCCACCCTATAATTTTCCATTGTCGGACCGCTAAGGTAAACTCTCCCCCATCCCTCCTGTCCATTTCCGCAGTCCTACCTGAGTTTTGAAAAGTACAGTACCGTATTTTTTGGTGTAAAGGTGCATAAACCGCTTAACTCGATACAATGATTTTCAATGAGAGGACGTTCGTAAACGTGAAACATCGTAAGTTGAGACCGTCGTAAGTCAAGGACTACCTGTACATGTAATGACAAAGATAGAAGGGAATCATATCTCAACAATAGCTTTATAATTGAAAATGTACTAATGTGTGAGTCTGTACATGTCCATGGGAGGCCACTGAGCTCTGGCATGCATTAGTCCGTCGTATATTCCCCCCCCCCTCCCCCGGCAATAAGTGAAAATCCGTTAAGTAGGGACATTTATATTTATTAGTATTTGTTATATATTTTAAGGCTTTAAAACCCCTTCCCACATTCTTAAAAAGCTAAGTCTGGTCCTCTTCCCACATTCTTGCAATGTTCTAAACTTTTAAACCTACATCATTTTAACAACATAAAGCAAACCCCCTACCTACGACTCCATCGACCTACGGCAACCCGGACCTACGAACGTATCATATTTAATAAAAATATGAAATTATTTATAAAAAATATATAAAAAAAAAATTTCTGTTTAAATGTTCTTAATTTCATGTGTACAGCACTTTGTTGCAGCTGTGGTTGTTTTAAAGGCTTTATACACTGCAAAAACATAAAATCTTACCAAGTCAAATTTTCTAATTTCAAGTCAAAACCTCTTATCACACTTAATATAAGTCAAAAACATATTTCTAAGTAAGACATAACAACTTGTTTTGAGACAATGCATCTTGAAAATCTTGATAAGGCAAAAAGTCTTGAAAATATCTTGTTTTGAGTCATTTCTTATTTGAAACAAGCTTTTTTGACATTTCATTAACATTTGCAGTTGTCGTGAGGTTTGTAAAATGTGAAAAATCTTGTTTCAAGATAACAAACTAACTTGAATTAAGACAAATCTGTTTCTTTGATCAGCATGCCCACTCAAAGTATTAATCATTCTATTTTTTATACAGGTTCTGTTTAACTTTGAACAGACTCCATTGTCCTAATACAATTTCTTTAAACCAATAGTTCATTAACATTTTCTACATTGTATTTTTTTCCAAGGCTGAATACTACATAAACATACCTACTGTGCAGTTTATATTAAATAGACAAATAATGCAGGTTCATTTCACATATTTATTTTAACATATAATTTAACATATAATTGATTTTAATAAAATAAATGTGGTTAGGACAGATTAAGCGGCCGTGGGGCGGCCGTGGCGTAGTGGTAATGGCAGTCGTCCCCAATCGGAAGGTTGGAGGTTCGAATCCTGGTTCCCCATGTGTCGTTGTGTCCCCGGGCAAGACACTTAACCCCGAGTTGCTCCCGGTAGGACTGGATGGCGCCTTGCATGGGTCTGCCGCTACCGGTGTATGAATGTGTGTATGAATGGGTGGATGGTTGGTATTGTAAAGAGCTTTGGGGCCCCTCATAGGGGGCTGGAAAACGCTACATAAATAAGCTCCATTTACTATAAACATATTTTTCTACGTTTGGGACAAGGGGAAAAAATATAGTAAAAAAGGGATCCTTCGCACTCCTTCCCACACCTTCCCACACCTTTGCACTCCTTCGCACTCCTTCCCACATCTTCCCACACCTTCCCACACCTTGGCACTCCTTCGCACTCCTTGGCACTGGCACTCCTTAGTTATTAGTTATTTAGTACACAAAGAATGGGATTAACAATAACATTTTTATGGGTACCAGCACACATTGGGATAAAAGGAAATGAGACAGCAGATAAGATGGCAAAGAAGGCAACTCAAACTCAGATCAACTTCACAGTAAAAACAAGTAAATCAGAGGCAAAAAGTATCATTAAACAAAGACTGAAGAAAGAATGGCAGAAAAGATGGGATGAAGAAAGTAAAGGAAGATGGTTTTATGGGATCAAAATGACAGTAGGTGAAACACGAACTGGAAGAAGGAGCAGAAAAGAGGAAAGATTAATAACAAGACTAAGATTTGAACACACAGGACTTAATTATTCATTATTTCAAAAAAAGAAACACAATACAGGCAAATGTGAGCACTGTGGACAAGATGAAACATTGCAACATGTTCTACAGGAATGTCAAAACTATGATCAAGACCAGGGGTGGGCAATTATTTTTTCCATGGGGCCACATGAGAAATAGAAAATATTGTGGGGGGCCGGGCGAAATGACATAATTCAATACTGCATATTAATAGTATTTCTTTATTAAAAGCAGTAAATATCATTGTTTAGACAAACTGGTAAAAGTATTAGTTATGATTAATCAACAAAATAAAAAGCATGAGTGGACATTTTTGAGGGCTAACGTTGTCTTGTGACTTGACAACAATGCAATCATGCACATTGCGCATGTCTTGATTTACATATTGCATCATTTTGTACGTGAATTTTAAAAAGACATCAAAATTAAAGCAATGCAGTCCACAAATGAGGTAAAATTAGAAACTATTTTTTTGTTGTAACTCCCCTTACGGGGGCCGGTCAGAGTCAACCAAAGGGCCGCATGTGGCCCTGGGGCCTTACAATGCCCAGGTCTGATCAAGACCGTAAATATATGAAGAGAGCATTTGAAGAGATAAAAGAAAAGTTTAACATAATAGCTGCACTACAACATAACTTAGAGAGTAAACATATCCAAATTATAATTAGATATTTTAAGAAAACAAAGTTGTTTAATAGAATTTGAAATACATATAGTTTAATCAGGCGTACACATAGAATTATCCCATGAAGAACCACACTCCATACCAGTGGTGGCGGTAATGCACACCTAAAGTGTTTTGCCAACCGCCATTAAACCCCATGAAGAAGAAGAAGAAGAAGAACGGTGTGCGCATGCGTGAAGTAATTCGTAATCGTCTTCGCGGGCTCAGCAACAACAGTAAGTAAAGTTTTGTAAATCACATTAGTTAATAAACCCGTGACAAACTTTGAACGATTATTTTGGGGCGTACAGTCAACAGCAGAATTTACCAACGGCTTACTAGCTGTGCCGATATGTTCGAGCTGTACATTTCGAGGCGATTTTTTCGAGTTAGCTAGCTCGGACTGCAAGCTACCGTCCGAGCTAGCTACACAGTCGCCGTGCGGAGCCAGTAACAGTCTCATTGATTAAAATGAGTGCGTATTTGCTGCGGAGGTCGGACCGGAGCGGAACGCATGTGTTAGCGCGGGCTAGCTAGCTAGCTAACCCGCGCTAACACTGGACTGTTGTGATGGTATGCTAAATGAGCTGGTTATGAGCTGGTTGGAAAAAAAAAAGAGCTGGAGTTTTATGTTTTTGTCTGCTCTGTTAGGCCATGAAGAGTCCTAAACTCTTAGAGAGGTGCTCAAAAGGAGAGAATTTGTATAAAAAAGAATTTATTATGACAGGCATAATGATTAATCAGCGTACAGACATAAAATACATTTATATGCATACAGTGGCCTCTCTTATATGGTGTTCTGGTGTGCGTTATCTCTGTAGATGGATGTGCGAGCAGAGTCTTAAATCAGTAAAACTGTTTTCTAGATGTGAACTCTAAGTGTATTAGCCTTTAAGTAATAATGTAGTCTATCATAGTAGTATATATATTATGTGTGATGTGTTCTGGTTATCGAGCACAATGTATTGTTGTCTGTGGACCAGCGGCAGTAACTATGTTACCTGCACTGGATGAAGAGAAACTACTTGATTAAGTTATGATTATATGAAAAATGGGCTCCTAAGCTAACTAAACTAGTAAACCATGTAATTCGTGTTTGTCTAAAGTCCAGAGAGAATAGTTTAATCAAACAGTAACATTTCCTGAGCATATAAAATCAGTAAACGGTGTATAAAACAGTGTCATAACTCTTCAGCCACTAAGCCTAAAATGTCTCAGAAATATGTTTAACATTAAACGATAAAACTTATCCCCTATACATGTACTGCCCATCATTAATGACTTTTTTTAATCATGTGCTTAAAAAAAAAACATTTCCCCCTCTTATATCTGTCAGCATTGGCTGTGGTCACACAAAGATAAATGTTAATGTTACATGAACTAAGCAGAGGGGTATTAATCTACTGCTGATGGAGAATGTGCAGAGGCCCCAAACACACCTGCTTCATGGGTATTTGTCTAAACAAGAATGTTCAATGTCTCTGTTGGTGAATGTGGTATATTGACATACTTTCCATCCACAAACTTTTAAAATAAGGTTGAGATTTCACATTCCTCTCCTTGCTCTTTTCTAAACTCTCTGGAAACCATAACTTATACTAAAAGTTTAGTTTATTTTGTAACAAAAATCTCTTCCACCTGCCCCTCCTCCAGGACGACATAACCCTGAGGGGCCACTCGTTTGAGGCTCGTATCTACGCTGAGGACCCAAACAACGACTTCCTTCCGGGAGCGGGGCCTCTGCTGCATCTGTCCACGCCTTCAGCAGACCAACACACACGCATAGAGACCGGGGTCAGAGAAGGTACGTGTACCCCCATTTGAGAAACAGTGCCTAACAGAGCAGACAAAAACATTAAACTCCAGCTTTTTTTTTTTCTCAACCACCTCATTTAGCAGACAACAGTCCAGTGTTAGTGTTAATGTTTTTGTCTGCTCTGTTAGGCCACTAAGCCTAAAATGTCTCAGAAATATGTTTAACATTAAACGATAAAACTTAATTATCCCCTATACTGCCTACTCCTCCACAAACGACAAATGTTCAGTTTGGCATGTATTTGTGTGAGACCCGTTTTGTCTTTGAGTATCAAATATTTTTAAGTTTAGTATTCCACAGTTTCTCAAATGGGGGTACACGTACCCCTTGGGGTACTTGGAAACCTTGTGTAAAGTAATTTAAATTTTTGATATATTAACACTTATGTTTAAACCCTCTAAAATGCAGAAAGAACCCCGATGGACATCCCCTCAAGCACTCAATCTCAAATCTTGGGATGCAATGGTAGCAGGAGTCCCTCTGAGTCTCTTTCTAATGATCAAAGGTATTTAATTTAAATATGATCAAAATTAGAGATGTAACAATTCATCTAACTCACGATGCGATGTGTACCAATTTTGCTGTTGCATGCTTTAAACAGATCAGTCAGACCTGGCCAAGACAGTCCCTTTCTCAGAGGCGGCGTTGGAGGTCGAGGTCTTCCTCTCGTGGACAAAGGTAAATTGTTATCAAAAGTATAATATTGATAACCTGGATTATTCTGATAATTCAAACATTTCCAGAAATGTAGATTAATTTATCTTTTTAATTACAATAATGCATTATTATTTGAATGTTAATGAGAAATTGGTGTTATTATTTTTTAAAGAATAAACCTAACATAGTATTTGGATATTAAAGTTTTCAAGGTGGAAAGAAACAAAATCTTTGCAGGTTGCTGGAAATATCTTACTCAAAATCATTTTTTTAATTGATACATTTTTTCCCATGGTTCTACACTAACTTCTTGCACTGATTGCACTGGTGTTTCTAAACTTTTTTTTGGTTCACCAGCACAGTTAGTGCACCCAAATTTTCAACCGCGTCATATTTAACATGATAGTTTTACAGGTTCTCTCTTTATTTTATTTATTTATCTGGCTTATATTCCACAATCTTAAAATATGATTCATCATGCCAACAGAAATATGTCTTTGTGTTTCAGGAAAAACAGGACCTCAAAGCCCCCAGGAAAACTCTCCCTCTCCTGTCCAATTCTGATTGTGTGTTCGTCCAACTGCCTGCTCACGGTAGGAGATGTGCCCATCACATTTCCCAAAGACATTTTATGTTTAAACATTTGAAGTTGTAGTGGCTCCCTCGTTTTTCATGGTGCCCAGTAGTATACTCTCCATTTTTCATAGCAAAAATTGTTTTTATTTTGTTGAAGGTGTTTTATATTATTTTAAAAATATAATCAAGTGTTAACTACAGTTGTAATTGGGAGTAGTAGTTGTTGCATTGCTGCTGAAACCATTGTGATAAAATAAATGTGTTGAAGTTAAAGAATACCTTTCATTTTTTGTCATTACAGAAAATGTTTGAAGGTTTTGACAAGACATGTATTATTACGTTTGTTGGTTAAATTTGATAACGGGTTGGAGAAACATTTGAAACATCTGTAGAACTAAAAATGAGTAAAAGTTTTAGGGATGTATACTAATTTTAAGCATCACACGCTCAATTGTAGTAAAATATTGCTAAGAATGAGATTTTTTGCAGCTAGGTTTAAGATTGTTTATCTTGTAAAAAGATAAAATGTCTTATTTTTAGAAATCGTGTCAAGACAATTTTCACTTGTTGGAAGATCTTTTTGCTTATTTCAGTCAAAAAAAATCTAATTTTAAGTTGTTTTAAACTTGTTTTCAGAGTAGACTTTTCTCCAGTGTACTACTTTTGAGCATCAGAATCTTATTATAAGACAAGAAAAGCTCACAATTGTAGTAAAATATTGCTCAAAACTAGATTTTTGTAGCTAGTTTCAAGATTCCGCATATCTTGTTTTCACTTGTTACCAGATCTTTTTGCTTATTTCAATCCAAAAAAAACTAATTTTAAGTTGTTTTAAACTTGTTTTCAGAGTAGACTTTTCTCCAGTGTACTACTTTTGAGCATCAGAATCTTATTATAAGACAAGAAAAGCTCACAATTGTAGTAAAATATTGCTCAAAACTAGATTTTTGTAGCTAGTTTCAAGATTCCGCATATCTTGTTTTCACTTGTTACCAGATCTTTTTGCTTATTTCAATCCAAAAAAAACCTAATTTTAAGTTGTTTTAAACTTGTTTTCAGAGTAGACTTTTCTCCAGTGTACTACTTTTGAGCATCAGAATCTTATTATAAGACAAGAAAAGCTCACAATTGTAGTAAAATATTGCTCAAAACTAGATTTTTGTAGCTAGTTTCAAGATTCCGCATATCTTGTTTGACTTGAACAAAATGTCTTATTTTAAGAATCTTGTCAAGTGAATTTTCACTTGTTCCATTGGCAGATTTTTTTGCTTATTTCAAGCAAAAAAATCTTATTTTACATTTTTTTCTTATTATTTTTAGAGGGGCATTTTTTCCAGTGTAAATATAATAATTATGATAAAAATGATCATTTCTGATCATTTTTGTCATAATTGCGCAATATTTGTGCAACTTCCGGTCATAACAGGAAATGCTACAAGAAGAAGGTCTCCAGTTTACACGGTCACAAGTTAAAGCAGAACACCGGACCGTCTGCGGCAGCCATTTTCGGCAGCCGGCTTTGCCTCATATGGATTAATTACTAGCTGGAAACGGCTCTGTGAACTCTGTGGACGTCTCAGCCTGGAGCAGCAGCCGCGGATAGATCACCGATCGAGCGCGCCGGACCGCCACGCAAACACCAGCTCATGGCCTAGCTAACAGGCAGCTAGCAGAAGCTAACACAGGCCTCAGCAGCTGCCATGGTTCGCCGCGTTGCTCGGCCGACAACATCAACGCATGGCAACCTAAGATGTCGGCTTTGACCATCTCAAAGTAAGAAATTATATTTTTTATTTATTCTGTACTGTTTAAATTAATTATTTTATTCTGTAATAATTTTACAGTATTGAATGTGCTGTGCTGAATAGCAATGTTTACTGCACACTACAGTACTGTACAGTGTACATGCTGTACAGTTACTGTGTGTGTTTATGGATGAATGTGTGGTGTAATGTGTTAGATAAGTGTTTGTAAATAAAGTTCTGTGCATGTTTATGGCCCAGTATGTCAGCTTGTTCAGTCTCAAGCCGATAAATTTGTGTGTGGCGCTCCGTTAGCATTATTTCCGCGACGTACGAACGAAATCAGGACCTATGAACAAGACGTTATTTTCACCCCCTAGCTACGGCAGAATCGACCTGAGAACGGTCCTTAGGTCCCGAACGTGTCCTTAACTCGGGGGTTTGCTGTACAGGGGCTGCTATGGCTGAGTGGTTAAAGGAGTCGTCCTTCAATGCAAGAGTTGGTGGTTCGAATCCACCAGCAGTCACATGCCAAAGTATGCATGGGCAAGACACCCCTCACTGCCTTCAATGTGTGTCCCATCGGTGTATGAATGTGAGATAAAAGCTCTGATTCGTCTCTTTAGAATGATTTGTTCAATTAGCTTTGTATAAATCTAGTAGAGTACTATATGAAAGGATAAATGAGGCACATTTTGTAGTATAAAGCGCTTTGAGTATCTTGATTAGATAGAAAGGCGCTACAAAAGTACAGTCCATTTACCATTTACTATATGTAGCTACCAAATTTTACTTGCCAGGCTCTGCAGAACAGCAGCTCTATGTTCCGGTATGACTCTGTTCCAATACGATTCTGTTCTGTTTATGTTGACCTACCCAGCGTGACAAAGCCCGCAATCACGGTTCTAAACTCTTAAACCTACAAATTTTAATAACCTGATGCATGCTCAATAATCCAGGTAGAACAATCTAAAAAAGCTAAGTCTGGTCCTCTGGACATTCAAAAAACAAAACAAAACAAAACAAAAACAAAAAACTGTAGAAATGTTTCGTCTTTCGTCCGAAAGACTTCCTCAGTCTGAGAAGCTGTGTTCAGCTCAGTCTTATAAATAGCACCCTCCCACAGTGGATCAACCAGTTGGCTGATGACAGCCGAAACCAGTTGCTCACATGATCAAGGAGGACCATCAGCCTGACGATGGATCGTTAACACCCTGATGGTTGTTTGCTATTCACAGAGGGCTGAGTGATACTAGCAATAACAGCATTGTAGGAGGGGGACAGTTGAACCCGGAGGCCTCCACCTCTGTTTAATGATGGATGGTTTCTTTTCACAAAGATAGCCTCCTTTACTCCTCTCTCAAACCATTGTTCCTCTCTATCAAGGATGTGAACATCTTCATGTTCTACTAATTTTAACAACATACAGATATGTACAGCACAGCAGCAACAGCAACATTTTATATGAAAACTCACCATCTTGTTCCGGTTGGGTTATGTTCTGTTCAGCTACCCTGTAGCATGACAAAGCCCACTGCCCCATCCAGGTAGATGTGTGCTTGCTGCCACTCCAGGAAGGACACTTGGTGCACAAGGCTGACCAGCATTTAGTCCCCCACCTCTGGCCCAGTCTGGACCAGCACTGCATGACCAGAACCAGGCCGAACCCCACTGTGGTCTGTTCTCTGGCCAGGATCAGGGTCACACTAAATCCGGATCAACTGCAGCCCAGGTATTCACCAGTGAATGAGTTCAACTTCATAATTGTGAATTTGCAAGTTCTGTGAGCTCTGACTTTGCGTTGCAAAACTTGCCCTCCATTTGCAAAAATGCAATGGCTGGAAGCAGAGTTGACTTCTGGGAAGTGAACTGATCGCTTCTGGATAACATAGTTTTTTTTAGATTGGCAAAACAGTGTAGGTTTAAGCCTAATGGATGAAACAAAAGAAAACTACAAAATGGCAGCACATTTTATTTTATTTTAGTTGTGTACAATCTTACAGTACTGTACAGTGCTTTGAAAAAAATGTGAAAGGGCGTGTCCACAGAGGTCGAACTGCGAAGTAGCAAGGGACTACTGTACATTGTCATGTAGTTCATTAGACAACATACCATTACATTTAACCCACTTAGTTCTCCCAGAAAGGTATTATCAAACCAGCCAACAGCCTGCTCTATTAAGATACTTTTTTGCATTATGATTAAATTATATAATACACAACTGTTAAAGAGGCTGTGATTGTGATATTTCATTATCAACAAAGCTAAGTCCTTATACGGGTTTGTACTTTGTACAAATGTAAGTTTGAAACATCCATCCATCAATTATCTTTTACCCGCTACTTCCATTTTGGGTCACAGGGGTCACAGGTGCTCATGTCCAGCAATCACTGTGCAAGGAGCGGGGTACACCCTGGACAGGTTGCAAGTCTATCACAAGGCCACATAGAAGCTAACAGAAGCTAACACGAGACGAGTGCGCCTCTCAGAAAACACGAATAAAAAAATCAAATTTTAAGTCAAATATTTTCTTTAGACCATCGTTACGTACATTAATGTCTTATAATTTAAACTCTGTAAGCAGAAAAAAAATACACCGAGTGGTTTAGAAGTTATTTAGAAGAACACTGATAAAAAACTAATGCTCACGGGAAGTCAGCCACACAGAACACTGAATAAAAAATCTAATTTTAAGTCAAACGTTTTCTATAGACCATCGTTACGTACATTAATGTCTTATAATTTAAACTCTGTAAGCAGAAAAAATATACACCGAGTGGTTTTGAAGCTATTTCTAACATACCGGTAAACAGAACAACAGCCACAAGCTAACAAAAAGCTAAGCTGAAAGATCTTTTTTTTTTTCTCAAACATCTAATAAAGCTACCGGTACTCACTTGTAAACGTCCACACTGTGATTCCATTCTGTAAGTTTCAGAAAAATCCGCTGAGTGGTTCTTGACTTATCTTCCAAAACCCAGCTAAGAAACACAGAGCTAACAGCTACATCCAGGCCAGCAGGTACACAGTCAGTCCGAGCACAGGAGCTTTTTTTGGGACACATGAGCTGGAAACCATACGGTCTTCTTCTTCTTCTTGGGTCGGTGTACTCTGGAAGTGGTACTGCACAGCGCCACAGCGTCCCTAGTGGCCAAAAGTGGTACTGCACAATTTTTCTGCCAAAGTGAAACAGGCTGATATCTGAGTCAAAAATTGGTCTAAAAATATGGAAACAAATCCATAAATAGGTCGCATCGGATTATAGGTTGCAGGCCTTGAAAAAAAAACCATAAAAAGGTGTGCCTATAATCCGAAAAATACGGTAAGCAGACTGAGAAGAATGATAGTCAGGCGTACAAAAAAAAGTGATCTTTATTAACAGGTGCAGCAGTGGCTTCGGTGCTGAAGGGGAAATGAGGAGAAGGTGAGAAATCAAGTTCCCTCAGGGATGACGTTTGCAATAAGATCTTTAGAACAGTAAATTA
Source organism: Garcialebias charrua (assembly GCA_038048925.1). Lineage (NCBI taxonomy): Eukaryota > Metazoa > Chordata > Actinopteri > Cyprinodontiformes > Rivulidae > Garcialebias > Garcialebias charrua. Next base: position 5,151 of record JBBPBX010007653.1, on the reverse strand, counting down.
TGTCTTACTGTTTGTGTTTGTAGATGAGGCCAACGCGGAAGAACTGATGTCTTGGATTTTCAGATGGTCCAAGCAGAGGTGAGTATAAGTGAAGAGAGGAGCAGGTCGATACAGGCTGAATTGTTTGTAGTCGATAGTTGAACAAAGTTTGTAACCAGCCAATAAAAACCGAGCTTGAATTCGAATCAGCCAATAAAAACAGAGCTTGAATTTGAAATTTAACAGACCACAAGGGGGCAGTGCCATATATGGCTCTGAGGGGGAGGGATCAGAATGCTTTGCTTGTTGAAATTTTTTCTAAGTGCTGATGTTCTACAGAAACTGCAGACTCCACCTTTAAAAGGTTTCACAGTTCAACCGATTTTGCTCACATGATTTCGTGAGCCTGAGGTTATAAAGCTTTTCACGTAATGCTTTGGGTCTGTCTGATTGATGCTTTTCATCCGTTGTTGGATGTCTGTGTGGGCTAAAAGCTGCAGCTTCGCTCACGGGTGATAACAGCGCCTCTATAGCGGTCAGATAGAGAAATTACAGTCGTTGTGATAAACTCATTTCCAGCGCAGTGCCCCCTGCTGGTTACTTTAGAGGACGCAGTCTTCCTGTAATTTGTACATGTTGAATGTTCCTGTTTTCAACGGGAAACATTTTGAAATATTCTACTCACAGCATCCTTTTAATTTGATTTTCGCAGAAAATCAAATGTTGATGGCAGAACAGTTACACAGATTTAATACAGACATGTCGGCTTTTTGATGAAACTTGACACTTTTATCATCGATTCTGTGCAAAACAAACTGTCCCTGTTTATTTTAAACTGCAAGTTTAAAATAACACACATAAGGCGTCTTTTGTTTTGATTTTCACAAAAATCTCACAACGACAGCCTATTTTGTTTGACCTTGTCGCAGGTCGACAAATTAATAAAAATCACTGATTTTCATTTCATTTAACATCTTGGATGTTTTCTGAGCAGCTCATACACTTTGCATATTTGCAAGCTGCGAAATAAGACCCACTTTACTTGATTTTTCACAGATAATCAGTACAAAGATGGACAGTCTAACAGGTTCATCAACTACAGGGGGGCCTGCTTCATCATTTGATAGGTACTTAGCTGCAAAGAACGTCCTTCAGGAACCAGGTGAACATCCCCTGGTGTTTTACGACAGGCTCCTCTCTGTTTACACAGGGGATAAAACTGTCCCTGGAATTGAGGAAGATTACCTGTTTAAAAGTCGTTTCACTTTGAATCTAATACCTTTCATAATGAAATGTGTTCGCTTCAATGTTAATTGCAAAGAGAGTACCATGGCAGAAATTAAACAATGTGCTATGGAATTTTTTGACATGCTCGAACAGCGAAAAACACCCTCAGTGGTGTGCCCAGGTCAAAAGGTCACATCCCACTCGCAGGAAGTAGAAGAGGTTCCCTCTCCTTCAGAGTGCAAATGTGAACAGGTATTTCATAATAACAAACAACAGCATGGTGCTACGAGCTGTAAAAGTGACTCAGATCGGTTCACAGGGATTTCTGCTGCCCCTGCCCCTCAGGTTGGGAACCCTGAGTTGAGCAGAGAACCACACAAGGTAGGTGTTCGCTCTCTAGATGAACCAAGATGGTTCGGATCGGACCTAAAGAGTTCTCTCATGGGTCTCACAGTGGGTGAGATTCGAAGGAGGTTGCATGGGCACAGTGACCCTTTGAAAAATGGTCTGTCCCGACATGTACCCCCGAAAAGCGGCCCTCCTGCCCCTGCCCCTCGAACTGCACAGTTCGAGACATGCAATGAGTCACTCAAGCTCCAGGTTATGGAAGCGGCGCCTCCGGGCGTGGACGTGACTGAGGTTGTGAGTTGTTTGTCAAATGATTTGAATGTTACAGTGGTTGACCTAGCTGACACATCGTGTGACGTTGTCCTTCATGATAACACAAACGACGTTGTTCAACCTGACAAAGCGACGCGCAACACTGCCTTTTGCAACGACTCAGTGCACACAGTTGACGACATCATCAACATTGACGAAGACGCTGACAGCAAACAATTTGCTGATGATCAGCGTCCTGAAAGTCCAGATGCTGACAACAAACAAATTGCTGAAAATCCACATCCTGAAGGTCATGAGGCAGACAGCCATCATGATGCTGACAGCGACGATGATTACACAGACAGAGTCACACGTACACAGAAACGTGTGGAAAAACCTGAACGGTTTCTGTGTAACTTTATAAAAAGGGGGATAGCTAAGAGAGCTTACCTGCCACTCACATTGGAAGGGGTCCTCGCGCAAGAAGCACTCCTGGTTTGCGGCTCAGACGTGTCTATCATGTCAGCCGAACTGTTTGAGGAGCTAAGGACCGCCGCTAACGATGTTGACAGGCAAATACCCTTTGTGAAATACACTTATGGTGAGCAACAGGGCCTCGCAAAGACGAGAACAACCCTAATAGCCATGGTTCACATGCAGATTGGCGAAATGTCACTATACCACCCGGTATATGTGTCTGAACTTGACTCACTCCGGGCTCCATTTGTGGTTGGCCAAGATTTTATAAATCGCTTTGAAGCGATTATAAATTATGGCAATCAGACAATGTGGGCCACAGTGAGCAGTCCACTGCCAATCGTGGTACCTCCCCAAGGTCAGGACACTGACTGTCTAACAGCAGGTGCCGCTGTGGTCAAAAGGGATTCCCCATCCGAGACCACAAGCCCGGTAAGTGAACCTCCAAATACAGGTGAGACAGTGGAGACTCAACAGTTGGAACAGACTCTGGCCCATCACGAGAACCTCCTCTGCGAGCTGACACCTTCAGCCCTCACTGAACACACTACCTACCACCGGTAGAAGAAGGTGTGGAGATCCAAGGGTCCCACACCGATGACGCTGTACTGTCCTGTGGGACAGTTAATTCGGCATACAGCCAAGATTGCAGTGAAGTCTTGGTTCAAGGACATCTGAATCCAGAATGTGACAGTCTCCTACACGCTGACAGTCACTTGGACTCCATTGTTACTGATTTTGAGGACCCCTCCTCAAACAAAAGGGGGGCAGACTCACACTTCCTACCACAGGTAGAGGACGGTGTAGAGATCCAAGGATCACACACCGAGAACGCTGTGCTGTCCTCTGGGACAGATAATTCAGCCATCAGCCAAGCTTTCGATGAAACCTTGGTTCAAGAGCATTTGAATCTAGAACTACTCAGAAATGACATAGTTCTTACAGACTCAAAGAGCACCTCTTCATTCATGAAGTGGGAAGACACACATCACAACGACAGAGACGCGCCTGCGACGGCGCTGACAGTTGTGACACACCTGAATTACGCAGAAAGAGGTAAACGTACAGAGATACGTTGGCCGAAACCTAAAAGGTTCCTGCGTACTGTCTACTCTAAGCTGCGTAAACAGCCTAAACTAAACAAAGGCATCCTAACTCGTGCCCATGGACGGACGTCCACACCTGTGCGCGTGGTCCCTCATGACCACAGGGGGGTGATGTTAGGCCATGCCCATGTCAAGGACAAAGATTTCAATAACCCCACAAACGACAAAGATCTCGCAAACTCACAGACTTCATGGGAAAATAAGGTCGTCCAAGCACAGGATAGTAAATAAACTAAACAGTTTAAACTATACTAGTTGCGAAAAGAAACCGTTCCAACTAGAACTTAGAAACGCTAAGCATAAAACCCACAACAAAAACTAACCTTAACAACCGTTTAAATCTGCAGGATTTAATTGACATCGGTTATAAAGCTAAGAACTGTTTTTCTTGTGTGTGACACGTTGGAATCTGACGACCAGAGTGAGTTTGTTGTAGTGAAACGTTGTTTTTAGTTGCTTAATTGCTACTTTTGTTGTTATTGAAGTTGTTATTGTTTTCTGAACACTCCCAGCCAAAAGAGGTTTTGATTGTTGATAAGTTGAAGACTTAAATGGATTTAACTATGCCAACATGCTGTTCATTTTGTTAAAGATCTCAATCTTTGAAGAGTCATTGTAGATCAATACTACTTAAGGTACTATAATCTACACTGACCTCCCAATCATTTAGGTAGGACCGATTCGATCGTTTCTATTCTAGATCTATTCATTTTGATGAGTCTCGCCATAGACTTCAAAATTTATAGGGAATACCAAATCTTGCGTCGTTCGTCTAAAAGACAACAGACATTTAGACCAAACTAGTTTTCATTTTTTTATTTTAGTTTAACCTAAACTAAATAATGAATGGAGGAATAGTTTGAATGAAGAGGCCTTCGTTACAGAAGCCCTCCACATTTCTATAGGTATAGATCCCTATATCTGATTTTTACAGCATTGATCCACCCCTTAATTGGTAATTGTAGCTGATCTAATCCATGATAGCTTACATACCAGGTGCATATAGGTAAGGCTTAATGTAGAATCCCTATCATAAGCCCACCTAAAACCACATAATTGCATGACACATTGAACCAGGGTGGCACCGACTGGAAGCCATCCAGCCTGCAACCTTCGATGTGGGGACCTGCTGATCCAACGTTGGTCTTCAACCTTCATCCAAGGCCCGCCTCCTCTGCTTCAATCGAGGGATCCCCTCTACATGCTGATTAAAAACCATTCTTGCTGATGAAATCAATAACCCCCATCGTTGTGGATTTACCGTTGTGGATTATAAGACTTTGTTTCCAAGGGATCACAGACTCAGTTTTCCATGGGTTAACAGACTATGTTTTCCAAAGGATTGAAAGCTTACCGCAATGGGATTACCTACGAACAGTATGGAATTTCCAAAAACATTATGGGAGTATAATTTTGAACTTTTTTTTGACTTTTTTTTTCCACTTGCTGGATTACATAGAGGTCAGAGACATTCGGTGGTATCCTTTCGTGTTGGAACTCATCTCCAAGGACAGGCGATGATTTCCAAAAAGGGGGACTGTAGGGATATAGCACCCTCATGTCCGTATGGGATGTGGGCCTCTCCACATCTCTCTGAAACTCTCAGTGTTACACCTTCTTGAAGCCCTCAAGGAGACGAGTGGACACTTTTATTTTTTACAATTATTATGAATTAATGGACACTAATTAATCAGATTGAACTTTCTCTTTAATGTGTGTTAATTCAGAATTGATCAACAGTATATTTTTGTCATTTCAATGA
>JBBPBX010007652.1:52687-64604 GCA_038048925.1 Garcialebias charrua | reverse complement strand
GGTACATCTTGTGTACACTTCTGGCAGATTGCCAAGTCCGTCCCCAGATGAGACTTCTTGTTTTGACCATAACGTATGTCTAGGTTAAAACTTTGAAGCGCCATGAGCCACGTTGCAACACGTGAGTTTGTCACCACACCATCTCTGATGCGTTCACTGTTAAGAAAAGTCACTGGCTGGTGTTGTGTTTCCACAATGATTTTCTGTCCACCAATGTAGCTGGAGAAATGTTTAACTGCCCACACTGTGGTCAGTAAAGCTTTCTCACAGTCTGAGAATCTCAACTCGGGGCCTGCCATCGTTTTGCTGGCGTAGGCTACTACACGTTTGTCTCTGTCGTGTATCTGGTACAGACCTGCACTTATGCAATGAGCTGAGAAGCCCACTTCCAAGTAAAACTCTTTGTTGTAGTCTGGGTAGACTAAACAAGGGGCTGACTTGATCCTGTTTATAAGAGCGTCCATTGCCTGTTGCTGTTTGTCAGTCCAAACAAATGGTACGTCTTTTTTAAGGAGTTCAGTCAGTGGTTTCGCAAGGTCCGCATAGTTTTCGATGAATTGGTTCGAGTAGTTACACACGCCCAGAAAACTTTGTAGTTCTTTGAGATTGGTGGGGACTTTGAGATTGTCGAGGCCTTGGGTGCGAGTCAGCTGTGGTTGTACTCCGTCTGGACCTACAAGTAGGCCAACGTAGTCCACTTTGGTTCTGCACCATTGGCATTTTGACAGTGATATCTTAGCACCAGCAGTTGTTAGTTGATTCAGAACGTGGTCGATCTCAGCCAAATGTGAGTCCAGTGTTGGCTGCCTCAAAAGGACATCGTCCACGTAAATCAGTGTCCCACGCTCATGGGCGTCTGGACATGCTTTGTTCAAGAAGATGTTGAACTCTGCAGGTGAGTTAGCGTAGCCAAAGGGACACCTGTTAAAGGTGTATTGACGGCCACCAAAAGTGAAAGCTAGTTTGTACTGATCCTCGGCGCGCACAGGGATGGTCCAAAAACCAGAGGCGACGTCGAGGGTCGAGAAGTACTTACCATTGGTGACCTTGGGCAGTTCCTGTTGGAGTTGCGTCATAGGCCATCTGGATAAGGGAACTTGTTTGTTTAGCTTTCTGTAGTCTATAGTGAGTCTCCACTTACCATTTGGTTTTAACACCGGCCATAAAGGCGCAGAGTAAGTGCTGTTACAGTATCGGATGATACCTTTTTCTAACAGGTCATTAATGATTTCTCTGATAGGTTGATGTGCTGCCAGAGGAATCTTGTACTGTCTGACAAATGCAGGGGGAGCATTAGGCGGGGTTGGGATGCTCACTGTGTGGAGCGTGGTCAACCCACAATCCATCGAGTCAGTTGAGAATGATTTCTCATATTTTAGAAGAACTTTGCGAAGTTTGTCCCTTTCTTCATCAGTTTTCAGGGCGTCGGCTTGGGCGACCACCTGGTCAATCTGTGAAGCAATTGAGAGGGGTTCTTGTTCTTTGGGGAGCTCCAGTGAGTCCCCTTCAGTGTCGTAAAACCTGTCAACAGGTAGTGCACTGTAAGTTTGAGGGCATAGACTGTCTCCTTTGTTGAAACCGAACCTGCGGACAGTGTCCTGGTCGGACTCAGTGGGGGAGAAAAGAGCTATGGCCTGTGTTGGTTTCGTGAACAAGACTTGCCCCGTGTGTTGATTTGGGATCAAGTTTTCTGGGAGTCCTCCCAGAAATGGAATGCTTAGCTCAAAATCATGAAAATCAGTAGAGATCAACCATCCTAGCTGTGTGTTTTTTGGGATCAGTACCTCTTCTGTGCTTGTGTTGCACACAGCAACAGTCGTGGTTCTGCAGTCGAGGGTCACTTGGCATGTGGCCTCCATGGACAGTCCTAAGTTGAAAAACATAGGAGATGGTTGAAAGTATGCCTGTTTTGTGCTAATAGCTTGTCCTTTCATGATGTGACACATCACTGGCTTGTTCATAACCTGAGGTGGTACCGCAGTGTTATGGCTGTTAGCAATCTGGCAGACCTCTGGTATGGTCTGTCCAGCCTTAAGGTTCTCTGTGGTTAGCACAGGAGAGTCCTTTGTGGCTGTGTCTAGTGACCACAGTACATTGTTGTTGATGTCCACTCGGACACCTAATCTTACCAAAATGTCGGAGCCTATGTAGGTTGCATGTGGTAAGTTCGGGACCACGAGGAACGGGTGATCCAGTTCTCGTTGGTTCCAGATTAGTTTCAGGTCAATGATCCCTATTGCGGTCATTACCTGTTTATCGTTGGGGTCTAACGAAAAGCGGAAAGCCTTTTTGTTCATTTCTAGACCCAACTGTTTTTTAACCAAGGTTCCATAGAAAGCTTGGCTGATCGCTGATTTCTCCGTCCAAGGAGACAGAACAGCATCATCGGTGTGGGATCCTTGGATCTCAACACCTTTGACTACCTGTGGTAGGTAGTGTTCAGTGAGTGCTGACTGTTTCAGCTCGCAGAGGAGGCTCTCTTGTTGGGCCTTTTCTGCCTCACCTGTTGCTGAAGGTTCACTTACCGGGATTGTGCTCTCGTTGGAGGATCCCTTTGTGCCTTCCGCGGTACCTGCTGTTAGACAGTCAGTGTCACCTTGTGTAGGCATATCGATTGGCAGTGGTTGGCTCACTCTGGTCCACATTGTCTGATCGCCATAATCTATAATCGCGTCGAAGCGGTTTATAAAGTCTTGGCCGACCAAAAATGGGAATGAGTCAACGGCGGACACGTGTACCGGGTGGTATAGCGTCGTTTCACCAATCTGCATGTGAACCATAGCTATAGCTGTTAGGGTTGTTCTCGTTTCTGAGAGTCCCTGCAATACTACAGCACATTCTTTGAGGGGTATTTCCCTGTCAACACCGCTAGCGGCTATCCGTAGCTCCTTCAACAGTGTGGGAGACATAATGGTTATGTCAGCCCCACCATCCAGGAGGGCCTCTTCTGTGAGGACCCCTTCTAAAGTGATTGACAGGTAAGCCTTCTTAGCGGGCCCCTTCCTGATAATGTTACACAGGAACCTATCAGGTTTTTTCCGACGTTTGTTACGTCTACCATTGTCTGTGTGATTTTCATTCACCTGTACTGGTAGTGCAGTCACACATGGGTCTGAGTGATCGGTCTGTGACGAGTCATTGTCTTTGGTGAGTGAGCTTTCCCCCCCTTTTTCTGATGAGGGGCTCTCGGACTCTGTAACAATGATGTCATGGTTACAGTCAACGTCTTGTTGACTGTCTGTACCCTGATTGTCAGCATCCTGACCATCAGTATCTTGGTGACTGTCAGCAATTGTGGCATTGCTGTTATTTGTGTGTTCTGAGTTACTATCAATGATAGTGCTACACATTACTCCAGGTTTGTTTTCCTTGTTTGTTTTTTTCAAACTTTCTAACAACCGACGTATGTTCTCCATCTCTTCTGAGGACAGAGGTTTAGGGCCTTTTTTCTGGAACTTCTGTGGGTTTTTCCTCGCCCCAGACTGTTCAGTTTGAGGTGCAGGAGCTGGCGCATTGCTCGGGGGTCCCCTCTGGGACCACCCTCTTTCATATGAGTCTCCTTGGGACCCATATTTCTTTTTCTTTTGGAATGCCCCCCTTTTTTGATGATGGGGTTCTTCCTCTTGATGCGGCCTGTACCACTTAGGGTCTCTGGACCCCTTTTGGTCTTTGTTCCAGCGGACACCTTCATTTTGCGGTCTGTCAGGTTGGAAATTTTGTTTATTCTCGCCTTCCTTAAAAGAGTGAGCTGGCGCTCTTGCTCCTTCAAGGTCTAGCGTTTGGTATTTGACCTTTTCACCTGGATACACTTCTACGGGTTTCTTGTGTCGCTTGTATGTTTCAAAAACACGTATAGCGCACTCCTTTAATTCACGCATGGTTTTTTCTCTGTAGTCGGCCATGAGGTTGGCCGTTGAACCAATCTCTGAATATAGATTGTTCATAAAAAGAAACTTAAAATCACGTTCATCCTCCATACCTGGCTCATTCCTATCACCAAAAAAGGCTTCGAAAAGTCTGTCATAATATGGGATTGGATGTTCATTCTGCCCCTGAGTGATTTTCAATGCGGCTTGGTAGCCAACGTCTCCCATGCGAGGAGCATATTCTTGCAGTAGAGTTTCGCAGAAAAGTTTGTAATCCTTCAAAATGGCGACTGGTTGACGCGCAATGAAGTGCTGCACTTTCCTGTTTGTGGTGAGTTTGATCAAACTGATTTTATCGTCAACCGTAGCGTTCGGATAGCACGCCAGTTTTAACTCAATGGCCCTCATTCATGAAACTGTTCGTATTCTAATCCTACGTTTCTCCTACTTTTGTTCTTACGAAGCGTTCGTAAGAACATGCCACGTCAGATCCAACAAACTCTTCTATGATGAGGAAACGTGTGTAAATGGCTGCGTAAACATGATGAATCCCACCTGTTCTAATCAGCTGCGCGTGCCCGCGGAAATGTCATTTACATAAATTCCACCCCTCAAAACACCATATAAGGATCTAGTTTCCTGCCTCTGACAGCAGGAAGTGTCCATTCATTCAAACTCAAGAAGTAAAAAGAAGAACTTTACGCTCTGAGTTCTGCTCAGAACGGCTGGAGGTGGTCGCGCACTGCTACCCCCCCCCGCTCCCGCTCCCCCCCCGCAAGTGTCGGATGTGTTCTTGAACAGAAGCATTTTATATATGACGAGTAGGGATGAGGACATGTTGTTTAAAGTGTCTCGAAACTACAGTTCACTTCATATTAATATGGTGCATGTTCTCCCGTGGGTCATACTGTATCAGACATCAAGAATAAATGGTTTGATCTGAAAATGGCTTCAGAAAAACGTCTCGCCGCAGCACGGACAGCAGGTGGTCAGGAGGTGGTCAAGGAATGTTGTGCCGACATGACAGCAGGAGGAGGTGCTCGCGCCGTGAGTGGCACGGGTTGGAGGTGGTCGCGCTGAGCGATGCACGGGTTGGAGGTGGTCGCGCTGAGCGTGGCACGGCTGGAGGTGGTCGCGCTGAGCGTGGCACGGCTGGAGGTGGTCGCGCTGAGCGTGGCACGGCTGGAGGTGGTCGCGCTGAGCGTGGCACGGCTGGAGGTGGTCGCGCTGAGCGTGGCACGGCTGGAGGTGGTCGCGCTGAGCGTGGCACGGCTGGAGGTGGTCGCGCTGAGCGTGGCACGGCTGGAGGTGGTCGCGCTGAGCGTGGCACGGCTGGAGGTGGTCGCGCTGAGCGTGGCACGGCTGGAGGTGGTCGCGCTGAGCGTGGCACGGCTGGAGGTGGTCGCGCTGAGCGTGGCACGGCTGGAGGTGGTCGCGCTGAGCGTGGCACGGCTGGAGGTGGTCGCGCTGAGCGTGGCACGGCTGGAGGTGGTCGCGCCGAGGGTGGCGCATGGCGTGGTGGTGCGTGATTTTTATTAACCCCGGGGCACGGGCGCCCACGCGCAGGTGGCGCGGTGGTGGACGAGGGGCGGGGGTGCGGGGGGGGGTTTGAAGCCGCTTCATTTTAATTTAACCAATATGTGTCGTTGCATTTAATTGTTTTTATGCTCTAAATATTCTCTAAATAACGAAATATGAGGTTATTAGTGGAGAAAAGGCCAGCAGACTATTGTTCGTAAAATATACGACAGGTCCGGACCACACGTAGATTTTGTTCGTATCTGAAAAAAATCCTAGGATACGAAAATATTGTTGGATGCCACAAATGATCCTAAATCACTCGTAAGCACAGTTTAAGCACAAATCTGTGCGTACGAACGGTTCATGAATGAGGCCCAATGTCTTTCAGATAGGTATCGGTTTCAGTTGAACCATATTGCCCTGGCTCAAAACGTTGAACGAACTGGGAAATTTTATGGAGTCGTTCTATTGGGACAGCGAATTGAGAGCCATTAATAGTGATATACCCACCCGTCTGCGCACCAGGTACACCTGTAGACATGGGGTACGTAGGTACCTGCCATTGGGTTGTCCCAGCAAATGTCTGTTGAGGTGGAGGTGGTGGCGGAGGGAGTAGTGCATCGGGCATGGGCGGGGGCGGTGGAGGAGGGAGTGGGTCATCAGGTATGGGAGGGGGCGGCGGAGGCGGTGGATTCTCAAGGTGTTTACTCATGAGATCCAAACATTTTCTCTCTTCGTCAAAGAGTTTGTTCATTGCTGATGCACGCTCTATTCTACAACTGTTCAGTTGGACCCTTAACCCTTCATTCTCACGTTGTAACATCATGTGCTGCTCTTGTGATTTTCTATAATCATCTTGCAGCCTTGTGTACCGTAGTGATAATGATTCCAGGGTGTCCGTGCATTTGTCCAGCGCGTCCCGTGCCTCCTCACAATCCGCCTGAAGCGACTTGTACTGATGGTAATACTTATCCTTCTCCACCACACATTTTTCCAAATCATCTTGTGATTGGTCAAAATCCCTTTTTAACACTGTGCATTCTTCGTAGAGACTACGCGTTTGTTCAGCGCTGCCAATACTCGACTGTGTTAAACTCTTTACCTCCTGCTGTAAAGTGGCAACCTCCATTTGTGCTGTTAAACATGATGTAGAGACAGCCCGGCGTGCAGCAGTTTCAAAGTCTAGCTTGGCCTTTAACAGAAGGCTTAATTTAGCCAAACGTTTATCTCTGTCTGCTTTCTTTTCAGCCGTTGTGGTTCCAGCTGTTACAATTTTTAATGCTCTGTCCACATCTGTTTCCTCCATCAACTGTGTCTCTTCATGATAGTTTGTGATGGACCCTGTGAGTGAAAATAAGGCACGTTCGATCCAATCTGCTTTGGTCGGGTCGTGGCCTTCAGTTGGCACAGGCTGCCCCGTATCAGTGGTGTTAGGGGTCTCACCCTCTGCGCCTGCCATCTTTTATCTGGAATTTCAGTGAAAATCAAAATAAAAGATGCTCTGTATTCGTTATTCTAAACTTTTCACTATTTGAAATAAACAGGAAAGTTTAAATGTGCACAGGATAACTGTGGAAGGTGATGTGTCAGAGAAAAGGAAGAGAAAGGAAAAAAAATTCAGTTATCTGGAGTGAAAACTGTACTTTTGTTTGTTATTTTAAATTCTTTTGTATTTAAAATAAGCAAAAATGTTTGTCTGTACCTCTGTTATTCTAAATAATTTATTTAAAATAAACAGGAGTTATTGTTTGTGTACAGAACAAATTTAGAGCTGGTAATTCACCATAAAAATGCTGACTTTTTTATGATGTTTTTGAGAAAACTCATCTGTCAACGTCTTTTAACCAACAGGGGGCAGCTTCGAGTCTTAATGTTATCACGAGGAGACTGATTTTTCTATTCAGTATTTAAACTAAAAACAACCTTAGAGTTAGTTCCTAGTGTATCCGTGATAAACGCTCGAACCGCGTTCTTGTCAGAGACAAATTTATGTGGTTAGACAGTTTAGATGGCTTTAAATGAGTTTTTAAACTTTAAGTGAAATCTCCGTTTGTCCTATGAGTGTGTGAACTGCTTGTCACCCAAAGTGCACCTGGAAATGACGACACAAATAGGCGGGTCGACGCAGCGCGTCACCAGCTTCCGTTGAGCGAGGCGGAGCTCGCTAAACAGATACGTGACGTCAACCAATCAATCACAGCGCTTGTAGTGATTGACAGCTCACAGCCCTCGTTTATCCAATCACAGCTCATAAACAACAAACGCGTAAAGACACGTAGCCTTTAACTTTACCTTAGCACAACAGAAAGCAACTTTACCGACCCTTAAAACAACTCAAACGCTTCAAATTAACTTCCCAAAATTCTGAAACGTGGCAATCACAATTAAAACAGGCACAACTTAGCTACGCTTAGTAACCCAGCACTGCAGCTGCAGAACAAACACGGACTCGCTCGGAGCCACTTCAAGGTCGGTTCCGGTCCACTTTTTAATGGAGCAGGAAACGGGTCTGACAGAACCCAGCCGACAACGTTCTAACAGTAATATGCTTTTTCGACCTGCTCTAATATGTAAAAATACCACACACAGCAATCTCGCAGATGTTAACAGCTTTTCAGGCAGTTTGACTCGGCGGTCAACAAAGCTTTGTACCGGAGTCTGTGCGTGAACTGGGCCGAACGGAACCAGAACCCCCCCACAGACCACGGGCTGACAAAACTTCACCTAAAAGCTTCCCACAGCGTGTTAAGGAGTTGAACAATAACAATCTCTCAGCTTCAAATGATAAAACATGCAGAATCTGCCTGTCTTGAACACCTCAGCCAAAAATTATCACCTTCAGAGTCCAAAAATTGGAATAATCATGCCAACATAACGTTTCAAGTTCATGAGAGATCACAGATTTATCAATAAACTTTCAGAAAACTCGTACTGGCCACCAGATGAAGGAAACATGAGGGAGACCATATATTGTGTCTTTAAACACATATAGTGCCACCCAGATGTAACTAAAGGATTTTAACAGGGGTCAGTATTAAGCTGACCTCTTTATCCTTAATTAATTTACTTATTCAGATTGAATAGTAATTTCACGGATTCTTTTCTTTTTCAGTTTACCCAATATTTCTGTGATCTTTATGATGGATAAATAAATAAAGCCATAGAGTGACAATGGACACGTTAACTTAGTTGGTATGCCAAAGACACTACCATTTATTTAAAATAAATCACTAAATTAACACCATTACACTTGATTGACATGATTTCACTTTCTTGTAATTTAAAACGTCAGCACACTTGAATTACAACAACAGACATAAATACTGGATGTTAAACATATTTAGTCTGAGGGCTCTTTAACTTAATTAGTTTCCAGCTTAGAATTGAGGGAAAGGAGAGGAGGAAAGATGGAGAGATGGTTTAAAGGAAATTGTCTTGAGCATGTTACCAAAGTGACACTTCTCATCCGACTTCTGCTAAAATCCAGGTACGTTTGTAAACAGCTCTTTACCTTTTGACGACAGCCCGGTAAGAGAGAAGACCTTGTAGCTTTTCAGATGCACGGGTCCTTGTGGGAACCAGTACCTCCGAGCAGGTTATTCGTTTACGTTTTCAACGTCTCCTGGGTTCCGCATCGACCATCAGAAAATGCGTCAGCTTCAGGCCTCTGACTTCAAGATAAACTTATTCCAGGAAGGAATAAACAAAGTTTTGAGCTTACGCTCGTTAGAAGTGGACTCATAACAGCATGTTATCAGTCCCAGCTGGATGACGAGTCCTTAGCGTGTGACTGGTGGTCATTCAGCTCTTTGGGGAACCTCATCAGGGCAAACTCCCCCATTCCAGCAACAGCTTAGAACTTAATAAGAGAATCCGAGAGGAGTGAGACTTGGCTCTTTTTCATTGGTCCACTTGTTATCACTATTCAAGGTGAAATTCAGCGCAGAGAAGGAAATTGTTTAGGAAAAGTATCTGAGTGAGAGACTTTCAGACGCTAGATGAGAGTTTTAGCTGAAACTCGACAAAAACAATTTCGGTATAAGTCAGTTTGACATTTTAGCTGAACTTTGACACCTTTTCATTTGCAGAAATGACACATTGATGTTTCACATTTAAAGAATAACAGCATATAACATATATCATGAAAATGACAAAAGTTATTCTTTTTGATTACATTAGAATAAAATCAAAGATAGAAATAGTCTCTTTTGGTGACTATGTTCTTCAGATTACCACTAATGGAATAATTTGTAGTAAATGTCTTGTTTTACTGAGAGGTCAGTAAAGGTCATCTCTGGAACAGTTCAAACATACACAGGTGTATCAAAGTGGACACGGTCATGCCCACTACATACATGACTTGTAAAATACTATATTCAACCAAATCATAAATTTTTAATAATTTAATTGTGCAGAAAAACACACACACACTTGGTTTGTTTATTTACACAGCTTAACTGACCCACTGACTAAACCAATATCAAGTTAACTACAAAGAAAAAGAAATAAAACCGTACCTGCATGGCTCAGGTAGCTCCTCCAACTTTTTCAGCTTTCCAAGCTCAGCTTCTGTGAGCAGGGGGATTTCACCGTCTGTCCCGAGCGTTGTTGTTTTTTTCTCAATGTTCCATTCGTGTGCGGCCGCTGGACGTGCTACGCGCATGCCTGGGGCTCGGTAGATTTACTCACAGTTAAAACAAAGGAGTGCAGGCTCCAGCTGTCATCAATAAAGTGAGCCGTGACACCCAAATAGTTATCATTGCTAGCAGAAGTCCAGTGATCGCATGTGAGTGCAGGTACGGTGCCTGCGCTAGCGGAAACCGGAAGTGAGATTCGGCATCTGGGGGGAGCTTTTCAAAATAATCGTTGCGTTATTTTATTTTAACGCGTCATAATAAATAAAATAACGCAAATAATTAACGCGCTAATTTCGACACCATTAGTAAAAAGTCAAAAATACTCTAATAACAAAACTCAAAAGCTCAACTGTGGCTGTAATACAAAAACTTCAACATGACGAGTTGTACTCACAAAAACCAAGGAGCTGCAAAGACACGACACACCAGGGAGGAAGATGAATGACCCGACAAAGACATGCACACAAATGCAAACTTATATACACAGCCTAATTACCTAAATCATACACACCTGAGACGACACAAACCAGAGAGACAAGAACACATGCAAGGAAGGTGATGGGCAAGGAAGGAGACGACCACCAGAGGGAGACACTCTTACAGTACCTCCCCATCAAAGACGCCCCC
Source organism: Garcialebias charrua (assembly GCA_038048925.1). Classification (NCBI taxonomy): domain Eukaryota; kingdom Metazoa; phylum Chordata; class Actinopteri; order Cyprinodontiformes; family Rivulidae; genus Garcialebias; species Garcialebias charrua. The sequence continues at coordinate 53,953 of JBBPBX010007652.1, read as the reverse complement.
AGGTGTCCCCAAGGAACACCCCCAACAACCAGGGCGGGCATGAAGGAAAACACAAGGACAGGGGAACAGGACAAGGGACAAAAAGCCAAACACAAAGCCAAACTATGCAAAAACCAAAACCAGAACTGAACAAAGACTAAAACCAGAAAACTAACAAGCGTCAAAAACGTGATCAAACGTAGAAACGTCATTGGACGTAGTGACATCATCGACGTAGTGATCATCGGACGTAGTGACGTCATCGACGTGGAGACCTTCCATCGAAGCAGAGGCGTCAGAGAAGCGAGGACCCTCTGCAGCAGGGACGTCACCGGCGCGAGGACCCTCTGAAGACAGTAGAGGCGTCACCTGGCGCGGGAAACCCCCTGCAGACGTCGAGGCTCCAGCACGCGAGGACCCTCCGAAGAAAGTAGAGGCGTCATCAGCGCGGGAACCCCCAGCAGACTTCGAGACCTCAGCGACGCAAGCACCCACGAAGTAGAGGTGTCACCGGCGCGGGGACCCTCCGAAGAAAGTAGAAGCGTCATCGGCGCGGGGACCCCCTGAAGGCGTAGAGGCGTCAGCGGCGCAGGACCTCTGCAGACGTCAAAACCTCAGCGGCGCGCTCTGGGACCAGACGGCGAGGAAAAAAACAGAACAGGTAGGTGAGAAAAAAAAAGTCTGAAGTGGGTGTGATCCTTGTACTGAATGAAACAGAGACTACAGGAGGTTGAGAAACTACGGAGACTATGGCAGGCGTGAAAGCGGCCGTAGGGGCTGCAGCTGAAGGGACCACGTCTATGACAGCTGCTCCCTTCGAGCGGAAGCTGTCATCTTCTGTCTCTGGAAAGTTCCGCCCGCTGGACTCACTGTTAAGGTCGGGTCATCATGTTACGATCCAGCGTGGTGTGGGAGGAATGAGTCCAGTGGTGCAGATGGACACTCAGAGACACGAGTAGTAAAAAGTCAAAAATACTTTAATAACAAAACTCAAAAGCTCAACTGTGGCTGTAATACAAAAACTTCAACATGACGAGTTGTACTCACAAAAACCAAGGAGCTGCAAAGACACGACACACCAGGGAGGGAGATGAATGACCCGACAAAGACATGCACACAAATGCAAACTTATATACACAGCTTAATTACCTAAATCATACACAACTGAGACGATACAAACCAGAGAGACAAGAACACATTCAAGGAAGGTGATGGGCAAGGAAGGAGACAACCACCAGAGGGAGCCACTCTTACATATATATATATATATATTATTTATTAATATAT
>JBBPBX010007652.1:10990-52635 GCA_038048925.1 Garcialebias charrua | reverse complement strand
AAAAACAAACAGCTCGTTCACTCACTGAGCAAATAAAATAAAAAGCATGTGCATTGGTTTAGTTTTGTAATCACAAATTTTTCAAAGTTTGAGATTGGATCGGGAAAGGTAGATGTGGAGATCCATTATATGGCACAGTAAGTAGGTAGGTGAAGTCACACAAACACCAAGATACTTCCTGGCAGCAACCTCACAGATAGGAATCCCAGCGGCTGAATGGGGAACTTTTAACTCATCCAACAGGTCCAAATATCAGTTCCTGGTCCACTGTACACATTAACAGCTCTCAGTCCATGCATTCCTTAGTAAAACACACTGGCTTCTCATGTGGAGTCATTAAGAGCTTAACCAGCCATGTTTGAATTTACATTTCAGTATACAATAACCTGAGCTGCAACATCGCGCTAGCATGCTAAAATGCTAGTTGCAGTTAGCATGGTTTTCATCAACACACTGCATCATTCTGAAACTGCATAAAACATACAGACAAAGGTATTTACCTTTCATGTGCTTATTAAATACGTTAAAGTCAGCAACTCTGCATTAACCATTGTAATGGACAGCTTTACTCTGTTACTGTCCCACATCTCCATCACTGTGCTCTCTGCTCTTGTTTGGTTTTTCACACAGACTCACATTTGATGCAGCGTACCATTAATCCCGCCCACTTCTATCCAAAACCAGTGGTGGGCAACGCTAATCAAAAACATAGTTCCACAATTTCTAAAACGCTTATTAATTTTTTTAGGTCCACAATTTCAAAAGCACAAATGTCTTATGAAAATTAGGGGAAGCTAATCTAATCCGCTATTTATATTCGACAATTGGTAGCCGGCAGCGTTACGCAATATTTGCACTACACTGCCAACTGAAAAGTAACTAAAATGATCCTAAAAGGATAAAATTACAAAAATCAAAGGATTTATTTAATACTTTACGTACATATATTCTATTCAGCTATGAAATTAACAAAAAAGAGAATTAACTTTTAATCCCTAAGACCACTTTTAAAATCTCAAATACACGGGTGTGTCGCCACCGCATTTATACATAAAAGTAACCCAAATACATAAAACTAACGACTCACCGTCGAGTGGTTGACACAAAACACACAATAAAATCCTCCGGCCGCGTTAATTTGGCTTGAAACAGCGGGGTTCTCTGCGGATTTATCCAAGTAACCCAGCACAACCAGCTAGCCACAGAGTTAGCGTCCAGTTCACCTCTGACCCGGAAGATGTCAAGATTCTATAGGTAGTCAACAGATTTAATGAAAAGTAACTAAAATACATAAAACTAACGACTCACCGTCGAGTGGTTGACACAAAACACACAATAAAATCCTCCGGCCGCATTAATTTGGCTTGAAACAGCGGGGTTCTCTGCGGATTTATCCAAGAAACCCAGCACAACCAGCTAGCCACAGAATTAGCCCCCGAGTTCACCTCTGACCCGGAAGATGTCAAGACGGTGAGGGAGGGGAAAAAGGCAAAACAAGCAGCTACGGAGCCAGCATAAGAGCCTCTAAAATAAGTTTATTCGTTTTTACTGATAGATAATTAGTTATTAGCGGTACTGCATTTTAAATAAAAATAGCACAAATCCGCTTATGAATTATAAAAGTTAGTCACTCCGCTGTTACGCTGACAAAAACGTTAGGTCCGTTGTAAGCGGATTAGCGCATTAGCGGTCCCTGGCGTTCATTTGCCCACCTTTGGGCAAAACAAAATGCTTAATCCAATACAAAACAAAAAAACTGAACAAGACTGACAGCACAACTCAAAGAGTAGGTTGTGAATCTGCCACATAGCATGTACCCCTTAAACAAACTTTTATGTAACATTCAAGGAACAAAGTAAAAATGACAACTGCCTGTTTTAGTGTGTTTGAACTAGATTTTCTTGACCATATATGAACTCTTTTTAAAATCATACATTTTTAAATGACAAGAGGGCTTTTATCTTTCATATTTATTCCTCTTTTATCACTTAGACATTGTTTTTTTAACTTAAATGCAATACCAGCTTGTACTATACAGCACAGTTCAAACTGGGCTACAGATAGATTTTCTGCACAAATTAAATATTTATTTGCAAGACCAAAAATATCAAAGTAGATCACTTTCCAACAAAGAGCAAACTTTATATGGCAATTGGAAAATTTTATATTTTCTGTGAGAAATAGCCACAATTACAAAACGTATAATGGTGATGTGAAGGAGAATTATTGCCAAAGCAAACAGGATTTCATGAACTGACGCATGCTTTTCTTCATGATGTCAGGGAGTCGTACATAAGGAACAATCTGCAGTTACCTTTGACTGCAGGCAGCAATCTGTCTCAAGTTCAGTTTCCCTCCGTGGAGCTTGAAATAACACAATGATATAGATGAATCACTCGCAGTTACGGCTGTTTTGTAAGTCATAGTGCATAAGAAACCAAAGTCCTGAATAATGCCTGTGCATGTGACAACAGGTAGAACTTGCATTCTCATCTGTGTATCATATATTTGGTGATGTCCCCTGCAGTGCAGAATGACTGAATTATACTTTACACTTTGCTCCTGCTGCTCAGAAAATGTGCTCTGTGAAACTGAAAGAAGCCAGTGAGTCCATGCAGATGCTACAAATCTGTGCCTATTTTAATTTCTCATGAAAAACCCTACATGTTTAACACATTGAAAGTTGTATAAAGCAGCTTTTAAATGCATTTCCCTCCAACAATTTTCCATCTTAGTGTGGGAGTGCTGCTATGTCAGCTCCTGCACCCACAGCCAGACTCTAATCAGCTACACCTGTGGATTATTGACTTGATGAGCATGATGAGCATAAGAGGCTGCAGAAGACATTCAGCCAGTGCTGGAACATTACCTGCCAGTCAATGACTTGCAAAACCTAAAATAGTTTAATCAGACAAAACATAATGTCCATTGTGCCTTTGACATTAGAATGTATAGGATGTTTCATTGTTTCATACTGAAAGATTAGCTCTTATACTTGCCACTGTGTTTTGCTGTTGTTGGATTATGTACATTTCTCAGTCATTCTTTCATTTGATAGTTCTAAGAGAAAATTGTCAGAGAGAACCTGTCAAAGTGTTTATTTTTATCCAGTAGCTTCACCCTGCAGAGTAAAGTGTGCTGAGGTCATGCTTTGTTCCTGTGTAACAACCTGCTGGGTTCAGATAGACTATTTCTATTTGAGACGGAAAAAAGAAACACTGTCTCCTTTTGAAGTACTTTTCTTAATCTATTTCAAATATGACAATAATTCTGTATGTGAGATATAGCCAGGACACAGTAGAATTGTAAAAGATGTATGGTAAAATTGTCTGTTCAGTGAACTAGAGCATGTGTTTGTATCACTGGCCTCTGAGCAAAAACATCATATTCACATCTAGAAGAAATCATTGCAAAAGGTCTTGCTGGCATACATTTGCATGAATGTGCAAGCAGGAAAGGACCATTAAAATAGGTTCCAAGCAGCTCTCTGAGGTGGTAACATCTGCAACAAAACAAGGCATGAAGAAAGGTGTTTCATCAGCGACTCAAAGCACAAACCTCTGATGGAACTTACGAACTGAAACCATCGCCTGTCATAAGAAATAAAAAGGGCAGAAACAGTATCAACCAATTTGTATAATATAAGCCAGTAAGCATTAATAGCTTATAAATTTGATGCAGCATATAAAAAAGTTAATTATCATTCCATAAAATAATAGATTCCTTTTAGCATTCCTTAAAGGAATTCGTTTAGGGAATGCTAATCACCTGCTGACTTTCATGCTAGAGCTTAGACCAAGATCATCTTAAGATGAGAGAGTCATGGCTGTTCAGTCAAATTGTGGAACACTTTGTTCTCAGAGTACACACATCTGAGCTGTAAAATATGTCTTTTAAAACTCACATTAAAAAAGTTGATAGAACCGCCTTATTCCACCTGGATAATATCTCTAAAAATAGAAACATTTTGTTTAAAAAATTATGCAGAAAAAAATGGTTCATGCATTTGCCACAGCTGAAACACAGACTGAAGGGGGAAACCAGGGAGTGTAATAACGGAAACCAGAGGGCACAACCACTACAGTACCTCCTTCTTAAAGACGTCCCTAGCAACCCACTCCCAAAAAACTTGGGTGGGAGGTGGGGGGAAAACAGGACAGAAGGCAAAAGTGAACATATGAGGAAGATCAGACACAAAACGCACACAAGGAAAACAAAAAAGTTCAGGTGTGCAGCCAGGAGGCCATCCAGCACAGAACCAAAGTTAAGGTGGGCAACCGGGAGGCTGTCCATTTCGTCGAAGCAGGTTAAGTGGGTGGCCGGGAGGCTGACCAAAATGTTGGAGCAGGTCCAGGAGGCCATCCACAACTCAGGTCAGGTGCTGGGACTGTGGGTGCTGCAGAACCCTCAAGCGACATGAAGCCCTTGAGGCAAGGTTTGGACCCAGAGCGAGGTGAGGAACTTGGACGAGGAACTATCAAGGGGTGTAGGAGGCATAGATCCCTCATGAAGAGACGCAGGAGGTGTAGATCCCTCACAAAGAGACGCAGGAAGCGTGGAGCCCTTACAAAGAGACGCAGGAGGCGTGAAGCCCTCCCAAAGAGATGCAAGAGGCATGGATCCATCATGAAGAGAAGCATGAGACATGGAGCCCTCACATAGAGAAGCAGGAGGCGTGAAGCCCTCCCAAAGAGATGCAAGAGGCATGGATCCATCATGAAGAGAAGCATGAGACATGGAGCCCTCACGTAGAGAAGCAGGAGGCGTGAAGCCCTCACAAAGAGATGCAAGAGGCATGGATCCATCATGAAGAGAAGCATGAGACATGGAGCCCTCACATAGAGAAGCAGGAGGCGTGAAGCCCTCACAAAGAGATGCAAGAGGCATGGAGCCATCATGAAGAGATGCAAGAGGCATGGAGTCATCATGAAGAGACACATGAGACATGGAACCCTCACAAAGAGATGCAAGAGGCATGGAGCCCTCACGAAGAGAAGCAGGAGACATGGAGCCTTCACGAAGAGACGCAAGAGTTGGACTCAGTAGAGGCTTAGAGCCCGCATAAGTCTTGGAGCCCATAGGAGACTTGGACCAGATGAGGTGTTAGGACCAACCTTAATTAAGACACAGATAGCTGGGGTTTCAGAACCAGTCCCCACAGAGGCACAGGAAGATGGGACATCAGTACCAGCCCCCCACTGAAGCATAGGAAGGAGGTGAGGCGTTGGGTCTGACCCTTACTGAAGCACAGGAAGATGAGGCATTGGGGCCAGCCCCCACCGAAGCATAGGAAGAAGGTGGGGCATTGGGTCTAACTCCCACTGAGGCACTGGAAGGTGAGGTGTTGTGGGTGTCACTCACTGAGACTCTGAAGTCAGAACACTTGGGGGGACCATAAGTTGCCCAAAACCCACACCAAGCAAGAAGTAAAGACAGGAGTCCTCTGGGACCCTCTCAGATGCACAAGGAGCAGGTGGTTCATGTGGGTTCTGAGGCAAGGATTCAAGGATTCAAGGTTCTTTATTTGTCATTCACACCCCATATAGTACATATGTATGTGTTACATCCAACAATAAAATGTAAAAGAAAAACAGCAATAAGGTGTAAGATATGAACTAATCAACTAATTATACACTAAGCACTAGTAGCATAAATATTACGCCAAATATCAACACAAACATGAGTCTGTGTGAGCAGATGAGCACGCATGAACAGAGCAACATGATGTGATTTTTCACAATGGTTATCCTGGTTAAATGTTCATGAGTCTAACAGCCTCAGGGTAAAAGATTTTCCTCAGAGGTTACCGATACCATACCACTTTATTTATAAAACACTTTAAACAGTGACTGTGCACACCAAAGTGCTGTACAGGGACAGACAGACCAAGCACATAGCAACAGATTACATAATGGGAAACCAAATGTAGAAACAAAACAACAACAAAAACATAAACAATAGAGGATAACAACAACAGCAATATGACCAACACATTGTGATGCACACTGGCTCAGCACAGATCACACAGTGCCGAAAGCCAGGGAATAATAGTGTGTTTTTAAGTGAGATTTAAAAAACTGTGAGGGAGGAGGCCTGTCTGACAAGCAGACTTATTCCACAGTCTTGGGCCTGCGACAGAGAAGGCACTGTCACCTCTGCACTTGAGACGGGTTCCTGGAACTGTGAGGAAAAACTGGTCTGCTAACCTGAGAAAATGTGGTTGGACATACGGCTGGGGAAGATCAATAAGATAAGAGGGGGCCAAGCTGTTTAGTGATTTATAGACATACAAGAGCATTTTTAATTGGATTCGAAGGTGAACCGGAAGCCAGTGCAGGGAGGCCAAAACGGGTCTAATGTGCTCTCTTTTGCTTGTGCTGGTTAAAAATCGGGCTGCCACATTCTGGACCAGTTAAGTCTAGCTATGGAGGTCTGACTGATACCAAAAAGGAGAGAGTTGCAATAGTAGAGCCTGGATGTAATGAATGCATGAATTACCGTCTCCAGGTTATTTTGGACAATATGGGCTTCAGCTCAGACAGCCGCCTCAGCTGTAAAAAGCAGGATTTAACAATCATATTTACATGATTGTTGAGTTTCAAAGAAGGCTCAAGTATCACTCCCAGATTAGTGACTCTTTGTTTCACTAATGGTGCCAGAACGGACAGGTCGATGCAGTGGTTGGTGATTGTGTCATTGGGAGGGAACAACATACTTTCAGACTTCTTCTCGTTGAAACTCAAGACATTTAAAGCCATTCAGTCTCTGATGTCAGCCAGGCAGTCCAGTAACGGTTAAATAGAGCGAGTACCATTAAGTTTGAGGGGGAAGTAAATTTGTCAGTCATTGGCGTAGAAATGAAAAGGTATGCTGTGTTTCTGGAAAATAGCACCTAGTGGCAGCAGGTATTAAGAAAATGAAAGCAGACCGAGGATGGACCCCTGTGGTACCCCCCATTTAAGTGCTGCTGATGCTGAACTAAAATCTTTGATGGAGACACAAAAGGACCTGTTGTGGTAAATAATTACTGAAAATGTACTCAATTTCAGACCAAGGCTGAGAAGGATCACAGACACAGGTATTCAGTTAAGTGAGTTTATTTACAGTGCTGGAGTAAAAGGAAGTCAGGGTTCCTGGAAGGAAAGGGGAAAAAGATTAATGATGATGTTGGGGAATATTGTAGCTGCAGTATTTAATAGACCTTTTACCAGTTGACGTCATCGCGCATGCGCACTCGCATTTTTCCAGAATTTTCCGGAAGTCGGGGGGGTGCGCGTCAATTCTACTCCAGTGTATTCATTACTGCCAACGGTCGCGGTGGGGAAATATGACTTTTATTGTGTTTATAATTGTTCCAGGCAACGTAAACGAGTAAAAGAAAAAGGTGAGACTTGTTCGTTTTACAACGTCCCTCTAGGAAAGTCGAGTAAAGCGACTAAAAGAAGGAAGATGTGGAGGAAGATGTGGCTTCAAGCGCTTCGCCGGACCGGCAGGACTTCACCCCGACACAAAAGCATCAACGTGTGTAATCAGCATTTTTTATCTGGCATGGACATTAATGATCCAAGCTCCGTGGATTACGTTCCAACATTACATCTTGGATATGGGAAACAGACAAAACAGAGAACAACCTCCCGCAGCAGAATGCTACTGGACAGTTGATAAGCTAGCAGCTAGCTAGTTCTACGAGACCTTGCTGTTCCTCAGTCCACTGCCTGTGTTGAAGTTTCAACCTGTTTCAACCTGCGACATGCAAAGAGATTCTTCCTTCAACCCCCCCTGAAGAACAGGTGAGTAAAATGTCAAACATGCAGCTCTGTAAAAATGAACAGACCACTGCACTGTTAGCCTGTAATCATTTGAAGTCTTTCTGCGTTGAAAAAACTATACAGTATAGTTTCCACAAGACAAACATGTTTTATTAACATTATTTGAGGTCAAACAGCACTGCATCTTTGAAAACATTTCTGCCATTTCTCTGTTTCTGTAAGTTTTGCTGGGAGCATCGGTGAAATGCTGTCACAGAAAAAAAAAGCAATCCTGTCATCAATGTATACGCATACAGTTTAACTATACACAAGACTGTTTTGTTTGTCAAATATGAATTAAGACTTTGTTTTACAGCAGCAACTGGCCAACAACTCCTTGCTGACAAAGTGTTTGATGTCAAGTCAGAGGTGGAAAAAGGGAAGCTAGTCTGAACCTGGCCACCTCTCTGCATCCAGACACAAGCAGTACACTGAGGAAGAGGTATGTATTGTATTGTACAAGGAGTGTATTGTACATTTATGGACCTGTCAGGCCTGTCATGATCCAAATACTGTATATATATTTTAAATAAATTCTGTCGACCGTGACATCACATTGGTTGAAGTTTTTGAAGGACATCACGCTAATCCAATGAAAACTCACAGCACTGCTCAGCTGGCTCAGTCATTCCCTCCCCAATTTGACCAAATTTATATACTGTATTCAAATCCATGTTTATTACAGTGATTGATTACTGAAATAGTCCACACATCCCAAAACACATTGATTGTAGTACATTAAATTTAGACATGAACACACCAACCTTTAAATATAAAATATATATATAGAAGTGGAACTTTTGTTTAGTTAAATTTTTTAATCTGTTAATATACAAATGCTGTTAGAGCGTTTACAACAAAAACAGGTCAGTCTCTCTTATCATGGTGACCTAACCAGGCTGAAAGAAAATCCTCTTTGTGATTCTGCTGTTGTCAGATCTGTTCTCTAGTTTATAGTCCAGCTCTCTGGTCATCCAATGACTTAGCACCAGAACCCCATAAACATTAAATATTAGCAGGTTACTTTCTGTCCTTTAACAAGTGAAATGACAAACACAAACACATCTTCTGGTATGTGTTGTTTCTGTTTGTGACTTATATAGATAATGTGTGAGCAGTGAACCATTCTTCACTGCATGACTGTTTGCGTGTATCTGCCTCAATTAAATCTGTTTTAAGTAATCTGTTATTTTGGATCTGATTCTGCTTGTGAGACATTTAAAGATGTTTTGAACTTCTGGCAGGTCTCTCTGATGGCGTGGAGACTGGACAGGGCCCGCGGTCGTCAGCTACTTCATCTGCCGGAGGGTCTGGATCGAGAAACCACAGCCAGGGGCTTTGAGCATACCTCAAAAGAAAAAAACATGAAGTTTTAAATTCTAGACAAAATAAAGGAATTAAAGAAACATACAGATAAGTGTTAGTGGTTTTTAATGTTTACTACTACAACCTGCAAAAGGCAACAATGGCTCCACGCTCAAAATGTCCTTGTGAAGACCAGCCAGCAGTGATGGGCTCATCAGGATGTCGTGGGTTCAAAATGCAGGCTGTTCAGCGTTCTCCTGGAAAACTTCTGGATGCCGATGTCATGCCTATAATGACACCAACATGAAAAATGTGGTTTATATCTAACACATATTAGCAAATCTGTTTGTAGAAGTTTTTTTTTTAAAATGTCCAAGAACTATTCCAGATCTTACAATTGTAGAAAACATTTAAAACCGTGCATATGTGATTGCATTTATTTCTTATCTAGTGCCACTAGAAAACAATTAACAATAATTAACACAATACAATAAACTACAATTGTACAATGTTGAATAGTTTTTTGACTGGAATAAGACAAAATAAGTGATATTGTATTATTCCGGTTGTTGGTGAAGTTTGACTGAAAGTCACCTTTCTGGGTATTTGTGTTATAAGCATAATATGACATTTCTTCAGGAACACTGAGTAAACTCACTTTAAAACTTGCAGCTCATCCAAGTAGCAGGTGCAGTTTGTTTTTGGGCTGTTCCTTCCATGTACAAGGTAACTGGGTGCAGGTTGGTTTAGAACGTATCTCCAACATGGTTGCAGCCACTTCGTTGTCTGCAAAAACAAACACAATATACAACCATATTGTGTGTGTCATTATGGAATTCACATGCAAAATATATTGTTTTTAATATATTTAAGATTTTCACACATTTTACGTCTAATAAAGTGTTAGCTGTATAAACAGTGTGTCAAAAGTGCAAAATTAAATACGTTCTCAAAGATAATTAAAATTTCCCAGGAAAGCTAATAAATGTATCTCTTGGGATAGTTCTTATTTTTCACATCACAACATCACCAATTGTCTCAGGTTGTATTTAAGACATAGTTTACAGAGATCAAATAAGAAATAAGGATGCTGTGAACATTTGTGTGACTCAAACGTCATGTTTTTGTTTACATACTGTGCTAATACTGACGGCTCTTATGAAGACATGGCGCTAGTTATAGCAGCTAACAGAAGATGTTAAAGCTGTAACAATAACCAAATCAGTCTAAATATCAGAAGTATTGGCGTGAGAAATTTAAAACATTTATTTCTGACGCTTGGATATAAAGGTTGTTGACAACAACACACAACGACTCACCCTGCTGGACATTCGCAAAAAAGCCTGAAGGAGTTCCCCATTTTCCATCAGCGCACACAATCACCTCCTCTCGTATCCGCGGCACAATGTTCAGGCATTTTGACCAGTGGTTGTTCACTATTTTAAGAAAACAAGCTTCTAAATTACAACTCTCTATCATTACGAAGCTCCTCGGCTCCTTCCTAACCCCCCTGCATCCGGTTTTGGCTTTTTGCCGTCCAATCAGAACGCTCGTTTCAGGCGAGCTTTGCGTGATGACGTCAACTGGTAAAAGGTCTATTAGTATTGACCACAATACTTTTAGTATCGTTTAGATTTTTTGTTTTTTGCAGAGAAGTACATATTTCAGACAAACGATGCATTTCATTGAGGACAACAAGGATCACGTTACTAATGGATACATTTTACCTCTGTGTTAGATTTGTTGTTCTGGATAAAGTTATACAAGGCTATAGCCTATGCTAGGTTATCTAAACGTTAGCTCGCTAACTTGAGAGGCACATAGCTAATGTTAAGCAGTTTGGAGGATTGAAAATAATTTATTATTGTTGATTTTTATTTTATTTTACAGATGTTAAAATAAATTTACCATGCTCTGTTCAGCAAAATATGCTACATAGTATTGCTCCCTGCTTTAGCTGTGCTGAAACTGAAACAAAGTGAACGGCCATGACTTTTTCATTCTACCTTTATTTAGACAGGTTAATCCCATTGAGGAATTGCATGAGGAAATCTGGAGTGGCAGACAAGTATGTTAGACTGGTACAGGACATGTATGAGGACAGCAGGACAGTGGTGAGATGTGCTGTAGAAGTGACAGATAGCTTCAAGGTGGAGGTGGGAGTACATCAGGGATCGGCTCTGAGTCCCTCCTTGTTTGCTCTGGTGATGGACCGACTAACGGATGAGGTCAGGCAGGAATCCCCATGGACTATGATGTTTGCAGATGACATTGTGATCTGTGGTGAGAACAGGGAACAGTGGAAGAGAACTTGGAGAGGTGGAGGTATGCACTTGAAAGAAGAGGAATGAAAGTCAGCCGTAGTAAGACAGAGTACATGTGTGTGAATGAGAGGGAGGCCAGTGGAACAGTGAGGCTACAAGGAGCAGAGGTCACAAAGGTGCAGGACTTCAAGTACTTGGGGTCCACTGTCCAGGAAAATGGGGAATGTGGTAAAGAGGTGAAAAAGAGAGTCCAGGCAGGATGGAGTGGATGGAGAAAAGTTTCAGGAGTGATTTGTGACAAAAAGGTGTCAGCAAAGGTCAAAGGAAAAGTTTACAAGACAGTGGTGAGACCAGCTATGTTGTATGGTCTGGAGACAGAGACATGGACAAAAAGACAGGAGACAGAACTGGAAGTGGCAGAAATGAAGATGTTGAGGTTCTCCTTAGGAGTGACAAGGATGGATAAGATCAGGAATGAGATAATCAGAGGTACAGCACATGTTGAACAACTGGGAGATAAAGTTAGGGAGGCCAGACTGAGATGGTTTGGACATGTCCAGAGGAGGGACAGTGGGTATATTGGTAGAAGGATGTTAGAAATGCAGCTGCCAGGAAAAAGACACAGAGGAAGGCCAAAGAGGAGATATATGGATGCAGTTAGAGAGGACATGGAGGTAGTTGGAGTGAGGACAGAGGATGCAGAGGACAGAGTGAGATGGAGGAGGATGACTCGCTGTGGCGATCCCTGAAAAGGGAAAAGCCAAAAGAAGAAGAGTCCCATTGAGCGACGAGGACTCATTTACAAGCTAGACCTGATTTCAACAAAGAATAATGAAAACAATGGACAACAGCAAAAACAATAGACCGTTATAAAAGAGGCATACAAATTAGTATTTTTTAACAAATTAAAATAAGATTGCAAAAACGTAGCAAAAACAGCTAGATTATAAGGTGCATGAAGGAAACTAAAAACAGGAACATGACTACATTGGTCCTTGCCAGGAGTTCAACAGACGTTTAAAGTCACTTGGAGAGGTCAAGGTCGAGAGCTTCAGATCTTTTTGCAAGATATTCCAGGAAACAGGAGCCAAGTTCAGTCCTCACTGAGGGAACACTGCAGGTAATAATATCCTGAGTGCACGCTGTAGCTGCACTCACGCAGAGACATGTAGGAGGAGATGTATGAAGGCAGCAGACCAATGATTTATTTGACTTGAAGTCTGCATACGCCCTCTGCTGGATACATTGCACAGTTGCACCTTTTGCAAGTAAGGACACGGTTTGTTCCCAGTGTTTATATCTGTGCATAATGGGACAATCATCACAGATACCGATATATCCCCAAATGCCTATATCATCCCCTACCAATATAGCGGCTGAGCTCTAGTTTTTGGTCTGTGGATGGAAACCAAAATACCTGAAGAAAATCTATGTGTTCATGGGGAGAATATATAAACTGAACACCGGCCAGGAGGCAAATCTGCAACCTTCTTGCTGTGAGTTGACAGATCTAACCACTGTTCTGCCAAGCCCAGGTCTGCTTACAACTCTGTCTTATAAGCAAGTTTTGGCTTTTTAAAAAAAGAACCTAAACATGTTTGAGGTTTGATTTTAAAGGGCCAACAACAACTCTTAGCAGGTCTGCTTATTGGCCAACCTAGAAGATGCCCTATGGGGTTTAGAGAGAAACTTTATTAAAACTTTATATTTTAATATTTTTGTAATGTCTTAAAGAAACATAGCATGAGTATGATTCATTGCAGTTGTCTGTTAGAGTTGTACATTGCAACTAGGCTGCATATATTTGAATCGTCTTTTTGACAACTTTAAAGGAGCTGTATGTAACTTATCTAACAATATATTTTTTAACATATTTCTTCACTCTGTCACTACCTCCTGACATACTGATTTTAGACAAGTAATCTCTGAAAAAAACTATTGTCCCCTTGCTTCTCTAAAAGCATTTCTAAAAAGCCACAGTGACACGCCGTTAACCAGCCAATAAAAACAGAGTTTGTAACCAGCCAATAAAAACAGAGCTTGAATTTGAATTTCAGCAGAGCAAGGGTAACAGAGCCATATATGGCTCTGAGGGGGAGGGACCAGAAACGTGTCTCTGTTCAAAATTTTCCTAAGTTCCAGCATGTTCCAGAAATTACATACTGAACCTTTAACCACTTCTACGCTGCAAATCACATTCACTTATTGAAACGCAAAGTGTTAGCAAACCTTGGGGAACCTGAAGATTTTTGTTCTGACTAAGGACTCTTAAACATGCGGGTTCAGGAAGCTGGAGTTGAACCACCAACTTTCCAACTGGCAGACAGGTCACTTTTCGCCTTGATCCACAGCTGTTCCTTAAGTGAAGCAAGTTAGACCACGATTGATTTAAAGGAGCAAAAGTCAAGATGTGCAAATATCCCACAGAAACTTTGTCATCATCAGCATTAAGAGGTGTCTGTTCATCCTGTTTGGTTTGGCTGTTGTAATCTGTCATAAGTTGTCATGTTTTTTTATATACAATCTCTGTTTAGTGAGTTAAACATGAACATAAACAACTTTGTAAAGAAGTTATGAATTCACAAAAGAAAAATAAGCCATGACCCAATTTTGTTGTTCATAAAACTGAAGTATATACAGTATGTATGTATATAAAATCCTAAAGCTCTTAGGAAAACAGTAATTCATATGATTAAATATTGAAAAACATATTACTGTCACCACCCACCAAGGATTGTTGGAAAGGATTTCATTAAAAACAGATGTTTGCAACAGATGAAAAATAAATTGTTTAGCAGTAACTACAAATAATAAAGAATGCATTTGAAATTTTCACTAGAATGATGCGTGTCTTGTTTCCAGGCTCCCTATGTGGATGTGATATGCGTCAACAGTTACTTCTCCTGGTACCATGATCCAGGTCACCTGGAGGTCATCCCCATCCAGCTCAACACTCAGTTTGAGAACTGGCACAGAACGTACCAGAAACCCATCATCCAGAGTGAATACGGAGCAGATTCAGTACCTGGGGTTCACAATGTGAGAACTTATGAACTTATTTCAATTACTGTGCTATGTTTGGGATCTTCCTCCTGGAGCAAATCATACTTCTTGTTTTCTACTCTCTTGACCTCTGACTACATCAAATTATTTCTTCATTTTTCATCACTTTGCATAACAAGTTTCATTTCCCTCTGCAGGATCCACCCATGATGTTCACTGAGGAGTACCAGAAGCGGGTCCTGCAAAGTTACCACAACATGTTTGATCAGAAAAGGAAGCAGTTTGTTATTGGAGAACTCATCTGGAACTTTGCTGACTTCATGACTTCTCAAGGTGAACGGAGCAGCTTGTGTAATCCCTTGTTTTTGCAGCATTCTTTTTGCTAATTATAAACAAAATGAGAACCATTTTATTTCTTCACTAAGCATGGGCAGCTTGAAGCAAGTGGAACAATGAAAGCCAAGAAAACAAGTTCTGAAGAAGTACAAATCAGAGTTGGATTATTTAAAA
Organism: Garcialebias charrua; assembly: GCA_038048925.1. NCBI lineage: Eukaryota > Metazoa > Chordata > Actinopteri > Cyprinodontiformes > Rivulidae > Garcialebias > Garcialebias charrua. Next base: position 37,745 of record JBBPBX010007652.1, on the reverse strand, counting down.
TAGAAAAAAAAAAAAATCTGATTATTCTTTGTTAAACCAGCCACTAGAGAGCATAAGCCAGTCTTATCTGTTGCGCCGGTCTGCCCGGGTGAATGGAGGGTTGTCAGGAAGGCATCCGACACAGAACACTTCAGCCAAAACTAATGCAGAGGTTACAAAGGTGCTGGACTTCAAGTACTATTTGTTCACATACCGTGTTTCCTTAAGTGACACAATTTGTGTTATGTCGCTGTGGATCATGTCAGCTGTCAAACCATAACATGGTTGCCATGGCGACAGTCTTCAGGGTCATCACTTGGATTGACAAACACTATGTTTAGAGCCGCCTGGTCTGCTTCCAACCCCTTAAAAACTTAAACTCAACTGAATAACATCATAACTTGACAGTCCTTTTTGTTGTTCACGCAGGAATCACTCGAGTGGTGGGGAACAAGAAGGGGATCTTCACTCGTCAAAGGCAACCTAAAGCAGCAGCCTTCATCCTGAAGGAGCGGTACTGGAGACTGGCCAACGAAACGGGCAGACTCCCTCTTTGGACCAAGTACCCGTGTCCACTCTGACCTGACGTGTCCTCAGACCAGGACGGGTTCAGCTTCTTGTAAACTCAGTGCCTTGAGGTCGAACCTCAGGTCAGATTTTTATGGACCAATGAATGTCTGTGTTTAGACACAATCTTTTAGTTTTAAATACTTTAATACAGCCTTTAAAAAAAAATCTAGTCTTCAGTGAAACCTTTGAGCTTTAAATGAGTGAAAATAAACATTCTATAAATTTTTAAAAAGCTGTAAGTCTGGTCCTCTGAAGATCCAGTCCCCCGGCACAAACAGTAATATTGTGTATGCTGTTCAGTGTCAGGAGGGCTGTGATCAGTCTTATATCGGGGAAACTAAACAGCCACTGGCCAAAAGGATGGCCCAGCACAGAAGATCAACATCATCAGGCCAGGACTCTGTGGTCTACACTCATCTCCAGGCCAGCGGTCACTCTTTCAGGGATGAAGATGTTCACATCCTTGATAGAGAGGAACGATGGTTTGAGAGAGGAGTAAAGGAGGCCATCTTTGTGAAAAGAAACTGTCCATCATTAAACAGGGGTGGAGGCCTCCATGTTCAACTGTCCCCTTCTTACAATGCTAGTATCACTCAGCCCCTTGTGAATAGCAAACAACCATCAGGGTGCTAACAATCCATCGTTAGGCTGATGGTCCTCCTTGATCATGTGAGCAGCTGGTTTTGGATGTCAACAACAAACTGGTTGATCCACTGTGAGAGGGTGCTATTTATAAGACTGAGCTGAACACAGCATCTCAGACTAAGGAAGTCTTTCGGACGAAAGACGAAACGTTTCTATAGTTTTTTTGCTTTGTTTTGTTTTTTGAATGTCCAGAGGACCAGACTTAGCTTTTTTAGATTTTTCTACCTGGATTATTGAGCATTTATCAGGGTATTCTATAAATTGTTCAGAAACTGCAACTACCGTATTGTTCATCCAGTCAACCATTATTGTAATTAACAGTAGATAAACATCACTGTAGATTTTTTTTAATTTACAGGTAGTCCTCGACTTACGGCGGCCTCGAGTTACGACGTTTCGTGGTTCCGACACGTATCTCCATAAATTTTTATTTATTTATTTTTATTTTGAAACATTGTATTTTGAAAAGCCAAGTTCCTTCCGGTTTTGACAGCAGAAGCAGTAGCTTGATGGCAGAAATGTAAACTCTGGACCGCGCAAACTACAGGCAGCCTCAGATGTTGTAGGAGCATCGAGCTAACATGCTAACAGGGGGAGGAAGGCTTCACCAGCTCCCAGTAGGTTATTAACTCTTTTTTTCCCCTTCATTATAGCTCCAAATGTATGTTTTTTTATAATTATGTAGGGTACTGTGTTAGGATAGGCCAAGTGCTTGGTAAAATACAGTATATTGTACTTGTTGATCCAGAACGCTGCTGCAAGGCTTTTAACAGGAACCAATAGAAGGTCTCACATTACACCAGTTTTATATGATCTATATTGGCTCCCTGTTGAACTTAGAATTAATTTTAAAATTTTGGTCTTAACTTTTAGAGCGTTAAATGGACAGGCCCCCCAGTACATCACAGAAATGCTGATCTCTTATTCTCCAGCCCGCACCCTTCGTTCTTCAGCACTGAACCTTCTAAAGGTCCCTAAGACTCGGTTTAAAACTCGGGGTGACCTTTCCTTTCAGGCCGTAGCCCCCCGGCTGTGGAATGCCCTGCCCCTGTCTCTTCGTGTGACCGTCTCTGTTGATTCCTTTAAAATGCAGCTTAAGACACTTTTATTCAGACAAGCTTTTAGTTGAATGTTGTTAGTGTTTTTATCAGCTGTTCTTGTTTTTATCAGCTGTTTTTATTGTTTTGATTAATCAGCCGTTATTACCGTATTTCTTTTGTCTATTTTAATCTTTTATTTTGTACAGCACTTTGTGATTTTATCTATGATAAGTGCTACCGGTATATAAATAACATTTACTTACCGGTACTACAGTACAGTACTTACTTAAGTATAAGGTGCAGTTTGTACGTATGATCCGACTTGTGTGGAAATTTGTGTTACGACGGAGCATAGGAACGGAACTCCGTCGTAAGTCGAGGACTACCTGTATCTTTCTGCCTTAGTTATACCTCACCAAACAAAATGTTCTAGTTTAGACATCAGTATGAAACATTAAAACGGAGTCTTATTTCAACAGTTGAAGTCTAAATGCTATGTGTCGTCATTGTATGTTTCTATACAACGATGACATTAGTTCTCTGCATTTAACCCATCGCACCGGAGATACACTCAGGTGGAGCAGTGGGCAGCTATGTAGGCACCCGGGAAGCAATTGGGGATTGGGTGTCTTGCTCAGGGACACAACGACATGTGGGAATAACTGGGGAGTCGAACCTGCGACTTTCTGGTCCCAAGTCAGCTGCCCTACCTCTACACAGGGGTCACCAACACAGTGCACATGGGCACCTGGTCGCCTGCAGGGCATGTTCAGAAAATAAAAGCACTTATCATCAAGGAGCACTGCTTAAATATAATCATTAATTTTATGTTTTTAAATTTAAGTAACAACATTTGCATGGATGTTTATTTGAACTGAAATAATTCATGAAAACTTTTAGAATAAAATGTTTTACGTATACAGCTACTGTATATAGCAGCCTCGTCTGGAGTCAGAGTTCTGAACGTTGTGGAGACGCACAGAGAGCGGCGGCTACAAACTATTTTTACCTCCCTGAGTAGAGGGAAAATGGCAGAAAAGATTAAGAAAACATTATTTTCAGAGGGATTGGGAGGAAGAGTTTTTTTTTTAATAGTTATGAAAGACAAATGTGTGCGTGTCTCACTTGTGGTGCGATTGTGATGACATCAAAACGCAGCAATGTGGAGCGACACTTACCGGTACCAGCTAACACATCAAAGTCAAAAGTCAAAGTCAACTTTATTGTCAGATCTGCAATATGTACTGTACAGGACATACACAGGACCGAAATTGCGTTTCTCTCAGTCCCTCGGTGCAACAGTAACCATCTGCTGGTGAAGATTCTCAGTCGTCCAGGACATGATAAATCAAAAAGGCGTTCAATTCAAGATCAACTGGACTTTATTTGTAACAGAAGACGTTTCGCTCATCATCCGATAAGCTTTCTCAATTCAGTCAACAGTAAACATCTAAACATTGAAACACTGAAACATATAATAATAGACATAAGCATAAAATAGTAAAACTAACACTGTCCTGAGTTTTTTGCATAGTGGTATAAGAGTATGAAAATTTACACCAACTCTAAAACTAAAACATTAAACATTTAATGAACATAATACTGTCCTGAGTTTTTGCATACTAGTATAAAAAAGAGTATAAAAAGTATAACTAAAATAAACTAAAGGTTTCTAGCATTGACATTTGCAAAGTGGCAAAGCAGCGTATGAGTTAATGTACACAGTATATGTATGAGGTAGTAGTTGATGTTGTTATAGAGGCAAAAAGTGGCATATGCAGTAAGGCACATTGGGCATCCCTAAATAAGACATAATAACACATTATGTAGCTTCAGTGTTTCCCCTACCATTATACAAGGAGGGCACCCCAGCACAACACAGACATGTCTCCAAGTATTTACTTGAGTAATGTACTTAAGTGCATTCTCTGAGTATCTTGAGTTATTTGTGTTTGGGAACTTGTCTTTCGACTCCACTACATTAGGAGGCTTCTTATTCCTTTTGTCTCGGCCTTATACAGTAATCCACTGTTGCTGTTTTTCTTTACTTAAAGGGGACCAAAGATGCAAAATTCACTTTTTAATGTTTTTTTTTTTTTACTCTACTTTGGGTACGTACTTCTTAAAAAAAACAGTCCTAGGACCCAGTGGTTTATTTACTCTTAAGTAGATTTATTTTTCAGGGATATTAATGTCTCGTTTTCAAATCCTGCGGCTTGTGACATCACAAGCCGCAAGACAACCCACCCCAACCTCAGTCCAGCCCCTCACCTAGCAACCCCTGGTGAGGCTCCACCCACTTCAGTATAAAAGACATGACGGTTGTTTTTCCTGATTTCATCTCAGCACAATGCCTAAAAATGTCAGAGTCTAGCCAGCTCTCGTAGTGCTGAGATGTAATGAGCGACAGACTCACCCGGCCGCTGCGTCCTCTGACGAAACTCGAAGCGGTTCATCCGCTGGCTCCGTGCGGCCGTAGCCGTGGCGTATTTATTGTCCGCTAACGTGAGCGTTGCGAAGATTCTCTGACCCTCCTGGCCCAGACAATGGCAGAGGAGCGCACACTAAGCAGATTTAAAATAGTTTTCAGATGGGAGTCTTGAATGAACAGCGTTTATTGCCAACTAGCCTTTCTCGGTCCTTCTGGCAGCATGTTGCAGTGTGTGTGTGTGTGTGTGTGTTGGTTTATGTGTCATAGCAGGCCAATACGCCAGACTACGTACCGCTAAACCACATTGACAAACCTGTGTGTGTGTGTGTCAGAACCAGAGCCGGGCCAGCGCCGGGACCCTCCTGCACAGATGCGGGGATTGTCGCGTGCATACACCGCTACGTCCGGTTTACTGTAGACATCCTCGTCTGCCTTTGGAGGGCGGAGTTAATGTAAACAGATTTTTGAAGGGCGTGGCCAGAGCTCATTATCATAAACTGGTCATTCTGAACGGAAGTGAGATCTGGCAGAACTAGAACGGGGATATTTCATTATCTAAGAATTATTTTGTGTATTAAATGGAATGAACATGGTCTGGATAGCTCACAGACAAACCATAAAAAAATTTTAAACCAATATTTGGTCTCCTTAAAATACGGTTGGCCAGTTGTTGATTCAGGTATCATGCTAGATTCATCTGTGCAGAACATTCATTGTTTTGTAAGCTTCTGTTACGTATGGCAATACTTTCAGTTATCGGTGTTACAGTTTCCTCTCCTGTGTCAAGGTGTTGCTGTCAACATATGACACAGGGCTCAAGCTCAAGAACTAAACCACAACAGTTTGTTTTACAAGTGTTTTGCTAAGCATCCATTAAATGTTGCAGTGGTGCTGGTAACATTATGGAACTGGCATAATGGTGGTTTACAGGTGTCGTTGGAAAGGTTGAATAAGAGATTCTGACATAAAAACATAAAATAAAAAGAACACTATGTATTCTGAATAAACCTCACAGATTAAAGCGAAACAGATTATAAAAGCACTGTTGGAAGACCAGTTCCATGTTTGATGTCATTTCTTTTTCTCTGATCTGAATTCAGTCATGCTGTAGACAAATTGTGTACTGTAGTTTAACCAACCAGAGAACTTGACTTTTGTGTATTACATAAATATTACCAAGTATGTTTGTGTTGTCACTGTCAAAGCTGAATCAAATTATTTTATTTTTATATAATCAAAAAAATGCATTGATGTATTTGAGTCAAAATAAAGATACTTCTTTCTACAGTATTGCCTTTTGATAGAGCTCCTTTCTAGTTATTGGCAAGAAAATGTCTAAACAGTTTATTTATAACCTCAGAAAAAACAGCATTATGTTCATTCAATGACTGGACTTGACAGGCAGTTTCATCAGAGGGAATGTTTTAATGGTAGATCATTTCCACAGAACGACAGTTAAAACTTTGCTCAGCCTTTGTCAACAGTTCTCCCAAAAGATAAGCTGGATTTAAACAAATGTTTTGCACCTTCCTACAGTTCATGTAACACTTTTCCGTGTAAGAAAATACAGCATTTTAAAACATGTTTGGCAACACAGAAGCAAACTCGGTGAGTCTTCCTCCACAATGAAGTTTAATTTTTAATTTTTTTTGTTCTTGTTTGCTGACACATGGATCCCTCCAGCCCCTCAACTTTTCATAGTTTTTACTAAAATAACCCAGAATGTTAACAGTCTATATAGCTAAAGGGCATCATCAATGACCGGGGTTGGGGGCATTACAATCTTGTTTGAACAAAGTTCCTAGCTAACAAAGTCTATAGCTAGATGACAGTTAAATAGTGGAGTTCAAGAAGAAAAATAAGAACAGCCGGTAATTGAACAGGGTTTGTAGTTTAGCAGATTATGGATGGATGTTTGCACTGTTTTTAGATAATCTTTGGGAATTACCAATTTGGGATTCCATTCTCAGGAAGGCAAGTGAGAAGTGCCTGAAGCGGTTTAGCATTCGTCCTTTTCCCAAGGCTGTTACTGCTTCTTTGGCTCAAGGCCCAGTGATCAGACAGAAGGCACTTTTGTTGGCATTACTGATGCATCGAACATGGCAGTTATACCTCAGGGTCTTCGTGAACATGGATGAGCACGCAGCGTTGATCGCTTCGACATCAAGTAATTAAAACACTCGACACTCCTTACCCAGTTTCTTTAAAAAATAAAACTGTTCTGTTAACTCTTAACGGTGTAGACATGCCAACCAGAAATAAAACGCACACAGTCTGTGAGTTTGACTTTTCTGAAGGAAGATGTGAATTAAGACTTTAAAACATTAAACCACAGTGAGGTTGGTAAAATGGACATATCTAAAGATCCCAAAGGATTTAAGACGCAATGAAAACATTTAGCCTGTTCAGTGATGGACAACAGACTGGAAACTGATTTTTTTTTAACACTACCATCAATGAAGTTCATGTAAATGGCAGCAAAAATGTCTAAATCTTTTCCAGGAAGCCATTGGTTTCATTTCTTTTGAGTGTGGCAAAGATTTGAAATGTGTTTACTGACAAACTCAGACTTCAAATACCAGCTGAATACTTGCAAATTCATTCTTTAACAACCCATTGCAAGTCTTAAAATGTCAAACAGTAATGTTACACGTCAAGAAGAGACATAATTTACTTAAACTCAAATGACAAAAAATAGTCTGGAAGGAGGGGATCTTTCATGACTAAAATGCATGGTTTGTAAAAACAAAAGGGTCAGAAGAAAAACTTTAAAAACAAACAAGCGGCATTGCTTTATTTTAAAAGTGCTTCGTCACTAAAAGCACATCAAGTATAATCATCCCGACAGCTATTATCCGTACTCTTCCTATTTCACGACAGATGACTGGGAATGTCAGATCTAGTAAAACATGAACTATAGAGAAGACGGTTTATTACCACAGACCAGAACAATTACAACAATGACAATTACAGATGTTTGAAGGTGTGCACGATTGTCTAGTGATGGCACCTTTGGATCCTGGATAAAAACCGTCTCTCTACAAGCTGAACTGTTAGATCAACCATCTGGTGCGACAGAAAACGGTGAGGAAAAAAAAACATATGGCTTAACCCAATGTCTTGTGCAGCTTCCAAAGCGTTAGTCCAAGTTTTGTTAACACCCTGAAAATGAACTCAGTTTGATCAGCACAACTGAATGTACGCGACAGCTCGGCAGACATGGGTGTAACTGCAAGACTAGAGACTCCTCAGCCACCGGGCCTCTCCGCCCTCGAGTAGACAATCACAGTGTAGCAGGCATTTGCTACCTCGTGAGACTATTAAGAAAAGAAAAACACTTCACTGGTATCTTCATTTACAAAACTATGACCATAAAAATAAAGCTGTGCCCCTGTGACAGTAAGACGAGGAAAATGAAACTTTACCCAACCAAAACACTTGAAGGTGAATTCACCTCAACACTCCATTAGGCACATAAGTCTCAATGATCCTACGTGTGGTGGTCAGGAATGCTTTTTACACACATTTTAAAAAGTGAGCGTGCTTGTATGCAAACATTTTTAAAAAAAGAAAAAAGAACTTGCAGTTGTTTAAAAGATGCTTCAGATGAAACTACACCCGCTATGTAGAACCAGAGTTGCAGAGGATGCAGTGAACACGTCCTCGTTTCACAGCCGTCTTCTTTTTTAGCGTTAGCTTTATTTGTTGTGCTGACAAAAAATAAAATTTAATCACAATCTAGCCTGAAATATTGCTTAGCAGCTATTTACAGAGATGCAAAAAAAAAAAAAAAAACTTTCACTGATCTACACAATACCTCACACTGTCCCGTGTTTATTTTTAGTGGTCCTTGTACTTAAAAAAAAAAAAAAAAAGGTACTACAAAGTGTAAACATGGAGGAAAATAAAAAACACTAATCATTTTCATTAACTCTCTTCTCATCCTGCCAGGGAACCTTAAATGGAAACTTTACTAGACGGTGTTTTTTAAATATATCTGGGATCATTTTTCAGCTCCAAATTTTAGTGCAGATGATCTGTGCCGTGACAAAGTTTCTAACAATTTCAACACTGTAAAAAAAAAAAAAAAAAAGAAAAAGTCCAGCGTCTTCTCCTTTATCCACTCTGCGATCCTTTTTGTTCAAATGAAAGCTGTCCTCCATGAGTGTGTATTGCGGACTTCTCCTCTGCTTGCCTGGGGTGTCATGTTTTGCCTGGCACACACACACAGCTTGTCCCTTGAATGAGACTATAAGGTTAAACAAGGCAGGGAGGAAAGGACAAAAAAAAACAACACCTTTTTCTTACAAATCCTTCAGTGTTTGTGATCAATATTGAGATGTTAGGCCTGACATTTACAGTAATTTCTTCATTTTTTTTTGAACACACAGCAGAATAAACATGGTTTGGAAGCAAGGTCTCCTGGTGGCAAGTCAAATGTTCAGGTCACGTTCTTTTTGTTGTTGTTTTTCTTGCCATCCTTGGCAGCTTTAGTCCTGCTTGGCCGGGAGCTGCTGCTTCCAGGCCTCGTTCAAGTAAACCAGTCGCTTGTAGTTGAGAATAAAGAGAATGAAGTTCAGCGCGTATGTGGTGATGCAGATGATGCAGAAGTCCTTTAGGACAAAGTAGAGGATGTAGCCTAGGTAGAGCGAGCCCACCACTGACAAGATGGACGTCGTCATGAGAAAAAGGGCAGCCATTGCACTGACAGTCATCCCTATGGCAAGAAACACAAACTAGAGTTTAGCCAAGTGAAAAACAAGCATCTTCATGAGCATGCTCTTTTTTATACTAAGGCTCAGTTCTATTCTTTTTAAACATTTATTAACATCCATTTATTACATGCCTCCTTGTGATGACTCGCTTTAATGCTCAGCAGACGGGTCATGTTATTCTGCTGTCACATGAGGCGCAACAGAAAATGATCCCATTTAATGACTGAACTTTCTAAAATGTTTGAGTTTAATGTGTTTTGTCAAATTAAAACCTGAAGTTGCATCACATAGCTTAAGAAAACAAGCACACCTACTATCTCAGTTTAACATTGTTTGAACATGGCGCTAACATCCTTCTTGGGAAACCTGGTAGCTTTCAGGCAATGCTAAATACAGGTGTGAACGCTCTCAGTGCTAAATACAGGTGTGAACGCTCTCAGTGCTAAATACAGGTGTGAACGCTCTCAGTGCTAAATACTAGGCATGTAACGGTACAAGTGGGTGTACCGAACCGTTTCGGTACAGCTCGTTCGGTTCGGTCCACCTGCGTACCGTTTCGGTTATTTTTTCACTCATTGAACGTTATTAACGGGGGAATATATGCACCGCGGAACTAAATTTCTTGGGTGCGTTTCAGCACGGAGCTATTATCGCGCAACACGCGAAGCACGCGCAGCATTTAGCCGTTAGCATGTCGTGTACTGTCTCCTATTTGGGAACATAATGGCTTTCTTGACGAGCGCACATCCAAAGCTGTGTGGACGTGTTTTCATAAGACTGGATCTGCAGCAACACGTCTAACGTGAACGCGCTGTAAACTACGTCACCCAAACGTGAACGAAGAAAAGCACTCAGCTTGTTACAAACTGCGCTGACAACAACAGCTGCATTATCTCTCAATCTAACACAACTTATCGATTCTCCCACCAGACCAAACATAAAATGTCCCGAAAAATCTTCCACCTTAGATCTGTTTTTCACAAATGCACCTCACAAATTTCCTGGTATAGGTGTATTTGCTAACGTTTTGAGTGATCATTCCGTAATAGCAGCTCTTAGATCTACTAAACTTCCACCTGCTAAGCCCAGAATAATCCAAAAAAGGGATTTGAAACGTTTCAGTGAACAGTCATTCCTTTGGGATCTATCCCACTTTGACTGGCAACGTATCCTACAAATCAATGACGTGAACACCGCTTGGAACTATTTTCATGATAGTTTCATTTACTTTGTAAACAAACACGCTCCTTTCCGGCAGTTCAGGATAAAGGGCCGTGACAGCCCCTGGTTTACTCCTGAACTAGCTGATCTCCTGCACTGGAGAGATCATCTTTGGGCCGCAGCAAGAAAATCACACTCAGACACTGATTGGTTGAAATTTCGGCAGCTAAGGAATAAATGCACAACTGCCATTAAAGCCGCAAAACGTAACTACTTCTTATCTCAGACCTCCAAAAATCTAAATGATCCTAAAAAATTCTGGAAAACCATTAAATCTCTCTCAGGCACCCCCCAATCATCTGACCTCCCATCACAATTTCTTGTTGACTCTGTTCCTGTGTCAAATAAGCACGAGATCCTGAACTGTTTCAATAAACATTTTGTTGCTTCTAGTTCATTATTTGACACAGTTACAAACGGAAAATCAGCCACTTTATCTAATAATCAAACTTCTACAAATCAAATCCCTCCTACAAGTCAACCATCTGTTAATCACACCTTCTCTTTTTCTCCGTTCTCAGTCAGTGAGGTAAATAAACTGTTAAAGACCGTGTAAAGTGAAATTAAATGTGTGTTTTTATTTTGTCACACGGCATAAATATGTGTTATTAATCACCCATATAAATCTGACTGATTAAAAACATTGATTTCCTTATAAAATTAAGTCTCAAAAATCATGAAAAAACATGATTTTGCCTTGCCCTAGAACGCTGGGGGCGTGTCGCACGTGGGCGTGGTTTCAGCGCAGTACTGCACTCATGTCCTTTTCCTGCCTTGAGCGAGAGACAGACAAGGAGCAGCAGTGAAAACCTGCTCTGTTTTTATCTGAGTTCTGGCCGGTCACCTCGCATGCGGGGTCTGTGTTGGTGATTAAAAAGAGTAATCACGTTGATAAGTTATCTCATCTCTGTGTCAGCAGAGTCACGGCGCTCTCACACACACACACACACACGCGCGGGGGGGCTCGGATGTGAAAACAGGTGCGCTCCAGCCGCAAAAGACAGAGGGCTGCGCAGCGGTTTTCTGTGTTTATATGTTCATGAAAACTTTAAAAAAATAAATTAAAAACAGGGAGTGCTTCTCCTTCAGAGCAGACCTGCACACCAGGAAATATTTAGAACCTGGTGCAGCCTCGTTGGACATGACTTTAGTTCACTCGTGACAAGTTCATTCCTCCTCCTCGGAGGAGGAAGAATGAATGGTGACAGCTTCAAGTGATCACTTGACTTTTGGCAACAAAAAAAAAAAAAAGAAATGTCACAATGGAGCAGCTGCAGTCCATGCGTAAAAGGAGTGAGAGTACAGGAGGGAGACGGTCGTCGGTAGCGAGTGACGGCTCCACGAAGAACGCATTTATATGACTGGAGCAGCAGGGGGTTGGGCTATACTAATGAGGACCGCGTGACGAAACGCGGTCACGTTTAAAACACGCCTAAAAAATCCTGAAATAGAAATATGTTTAAACACAGTTTGCTCTATAACTCCAAAATTAATTGAGCTACAATTTTGAGACTTTTTACTCATTTACAAGATTACAATTATCACATTTATAATGTTTATTGAAGAAAATGTTGAAATTCACTTTACACGGTCTTTAAATGATCTTGATCCTAAAAAATCTGCAGGGCCAGATGAACTTCCACCTTATTTCTTAAGGGTGGCTGCTCATATCATCACAGTCCCTGTGACCCACATCTTTAATCTGTCCATAAGCCAAAACACCATTCCGGATGCTTGGAAAACAGCCTTTGTTCTTCCTTTGCTGAAGGGAGGTGACCCCACCTCACTGAACAATTATCGACCGATCTCTAAACTCTGCATTTTAGCCAAGGTTCTAGAAAAACTGATAAACTCTCAGATCAAAAATTATCTGGACTCATTTAACATCTTACCTCTCCATCAATCTGGTTTCAGGAAAAAACACAGCACAACAACTGCTTCTCTGAAGGTTCTGAATGATGTTGTTGAAGCATTGGATGCTAAGGACTATTGTGCTGCACTTTTCTTAGACCTGTCTAAAGCTTTTGACACTGTGGATCATAACATCCTGTGTCATAAGCTCTCAGAAATCGGTTTCTCTGATCACACCATCGGTTGGTTTTCTAACTATCTTTCCAATCGGAGGCAATGTGTTCAACATAACGGTACTTCTTCCAGCTATTTAACAGTTAAAAATGGTGTACCACAAGGCTCAGTTTTAGGACCCACTCTCTTTACAATCTACATAGCTAATGTAGGTCACTGCATCCCTGATGCATCCTTACATTTCTATGCTGATGATACAGTTGTTTACTGCCGAGCTAAAACAGTAGCTAAGGCTTTCCAGTTACTGCAATCCGCTTTTGACATCATCCAGTCAGATTTGTTCCGTCTCAAACTTGTCCTAAATGCTGATAAAACAAAAGGGATGTTTTTTTCAAATAGGAAGGCGGTTCCAGCAGATCCTCCTCTGATTTTATCTTCAAATGGTGTCCCTATTGAGTTTGTTGATTCCTATAAATATCTGGGTATCCTGATCGATTCACATCTCTCTTTTAAACTCCACGTGGAAAACCTAGTGAAGAAACTGAAAGTTAAACTGGGTTTCTTTTTCAGAAACAGATCATGTCTAACACTGAATGTTAGGAAACGCCTTGTATCTGTGACTTTCCTTCCCTCCATTGATTACGGTGACATTCTCTACATGAATGCTCCTACAAGCACCCTGCGGATGTTGGATGTTGTCTATCATGGTGCACTAAGATTCATAACTGGCTGTGATTATCGTACCCACCACTGCACCCTGTATTCACTGGTTAACTGGACATCATTAACCTCACGCAGACTCTTCCACTGGTACATTTTCATCTTTAAATCACTTCTTGGTCTGCTGCCCTCATACATCTCCTCCTACATGTCTTTGCGTGAGTGCAGCTACAGTGTGCGCTCTCAGGACATGATTACCTGCAGTGTTCCGTCAGTGAGGACTGAACTTGGAAAAAGGGCCTTCTCCTACTCTGCTCCTGCTTCATGGAATATCTTACAAAAAGATCTGAAGCTCTCGACCTTGACTTCTCTAAATGGTTTTCAGAATCTGTTGGAATCCTGGCAAAAACCAATGCAGATTTGTTCCTGTCTTTGATTTTATACGTCTACCTTATAATGTTTTGGTAGTCTTTTGATTAGGGCTGAAACAACGAATCGATAAAATCGATAAAAATCGATTTTTAAAAGTGTTGGCAACGAATTTCATCATCGATTCGTTGTGTCGCGCGATTATGCATCTTTCACGGCGCCGCGGAGCTGTTTTGTTCACCGGTAAAGCTTTTGTCAAAGCTGGCTGAGCCTGGCTGAATAAAGTTTGAAAAAAAAAAAAAAACTGCAGCGTCAGCGTGCTGCGCCTGCGCGTGTGTGGCTTCTGAACAGAGCGAGGCAGGAGGAGGAAACAGAGCAGAGACTGTTTTCAAAGTCTATTTTACAATGACCGACGCGACGCAGAGAAAACTGTAAATAAGTCCTACAACGTGTGGGAGCACCTGACGCTTCACAAAGATAAAAAAAGCTTTAAAAAGTGACGACGCGACACGAGATAACCACGCAGATGAAATGTAAACATGACGGGCTTCACCACCGTGTGAATGAAGGAAGAGCAGCAGGTAATTCAAAACATATTTGTTCTGTTTCAAAGAGAGAAAACGTGATGCCAGTGTCTCTGGCAGCTGAAGCTGCTTGTTTCTTAGCTGTGACAGAGAATGTGTGTGTTTTTATTTTTAATGTAACGAAACAAGCAGTGTTTAAATGTGTTTTATAAATAAATCTAACACAAAGATGGTGATAATTTAATGATTTAGCTTCAACTTTTAATTTGCTGGCAAAGTCTGAAGTCACTGCATTGTATGGAAGGATGAATTGCATTTAAACAGGAATTACAGTAATTTATTCATCTACTCAAGTGTGTGTAATTAGTATTTTATATTTGTGTGTGTGTGTGTGTGTGTGTGTGTGTGTGTGCTTGTGTGTTTAACCAAGTGAAACAAGGCATTTCTTGAGTTACTGTAAATTATGATATAATACATATAAACTCTCTCTCATTCCAGAAAACAACAAATGACAGCCTTCATGATGGACAGACATCATGCACACCACCACAGCAAGCAGCAGAGACTGAAAGATCCTTACATGAACGTCACTGACATGAGGCCTCTGTCGATGGTTGAAGACGAAGACTTCACTTTTAACCCAGGTTACAATGATCCACACTTGTAATGGTAAATGGACTGTACTGTACTTATATAGCACCTTTCTATCTAATTGATACTCAAAGTGCTTTACATTGTTTATACTGTAGTAGTGTAAAGCACTACATGTCCTCATTTACCCATTCATACAGCACTCTACTAGATTACAAAGAACAAATCATTCTAAAGAGACTAATCAGAGCTTTAGCTCACATTCATACACCAATGGGGCACAAACATGGGGTTCAGTGTCTTGCCCATGGACACTTAGGCATGTGACTGCTGGTGGATTCCAAGCCCCAACTCTTGCATTGGAGGACGACTGCTCTAACAACTCAGCCACAGCTGCCCCATCCAGGTTAAAACAATCCACACCTTTAATCCAGGTTACACTTGTCCCTCAAAAACACATTTTACAAAGTAGCTACATTTTGTGCAGGTATAAATAATACATTTGTATATATGTTTGTGTACATTTATTTTTTATTGAAGCTGACTAACTTTATTTTTTAATTATTCAATATTTTACTAACAGAATAGTCAAGTAGCAACCTGTTTTTTGTGCGATTTGATATGTCAGTCAAATTTTGGAATAAAGAGGTGATAATTAAAACTTGTTTCCTTTTTTTTTTTTTTTTTGCCGATTCATCGATGAATCGAAAAAATAATCGGCCGATTAATCGATTATTGAAATAATCGTTAGTTGCAGCCCTACTTTTGATACTGTACTTTGTTAAAAAAAAAAAAATCTTTTGTTTTTTTCTCTCTTTTGTTTTCTATTGTTTGTTTGTTTATTGTTTAAGGAAATTCTACCATTGCTGTTCATTGTTCTTTAGTTTTAGCAGGTCGCTTTCGTAAATGAGCCATGAGGTTCAAAAGATTTACCTGACTAAATAAAGGTTGAATGAATTAAAACTACTTCATCAGGTGATTCAGGTCGGTCCAGAGCAATAACACAAACTGTATGAGTTTTTAAATCTCTGACTCTAAGTCTGAATGTTGTTTATGCGCAGGCTTTAAAGATACTGATCCTCGCTACGAGACATTCATCACGTCAACACTTCAGTCAAAAAGTTCAGCTCTTTATGAAAAAACTAAAACTGATGTTGTCAACAAGTCCTGGAGCTGATTTAAGCCCTGCCCTGATGATGAGTGACAGATTCAACCGTTCAAGAGGTATTGTTCTTTTATTATAATTATTATTTATAATTTATTATTATTTAAAATCATAATCTTATTAACTTATCTTTTTTACCTCTGTGTTTTATTTCCAGTCTTGGACAGAGGTAGCATCTCTCTTCCACTTCAGGGACAGACATCCACCAGAGATCACCTGCTGCAGCTAAGAAGTGTGTGATGACTGAACTGAACTCTGAACTGTTCCAGGACCTGTCCCACTTGGAGGAGCAGGTCCAAGAGGTTGTGAGTACAGTAATGAGGACAAATACAGCCACACTGCTGCTACTGGACAAAAACTTGATTAGTTAGATTGTAAACAGTCTGTTGCTGCTTATTGTTCTGGTTCTGACTGTTATTGTATTTATTAAGATTTTTATTATTGTTAATATACAGTAGTTTATTTATTGTAGAGTGCTGTTTATTTAAAATATCATCCAAATGGGTCACTTTTATTTATTACTACTGTACAATACAATACAGTACAAATGTATTTTTGGCATATTTTCAAAATAAACATTTTGTAAGTCTTTATTTCGTCTTTTTTTGTACCGAAAATAAACCGAACCGAGCCCTCCTTGTAGTTGAACCGAACCGAATTGTGATTTTAGCATACCGTTACACCCCTACTAAATACAGGTGTGAACGCTCTGTTAAATACATGTGTGAACGCTCTCAATGCTAAATACAGGTGTGAACGCTCTGTTAAATACAGGTGTGAACGCTGTTAAATATAGATGTGAACGCTCAGTTTTAGGATACAGGTGCGAACGCTCTCAGTGTTGTGCAAATGCTCTTTGTTAAATACAGGTGTTAACGGTCTCAGTGCTAAATACAGGTGTGAACGCTCTCAGTGCTAAATACAGGTGTGAATGCTCTCAGTGCTAAATACAGGTGTGAACGCTCAGTTAAATACAGATGTGAACGCTCTGTTAAATACAGATGTTAAATACAGGTGTGAACGCTCTCAGTGTTAGATACAAGTGCGAATGCTCTCAATGTTAAATACAGGTGTGAACGCTCTCAGTGCTAAATACAGGTGTGAACGCTCTCAGTGCTAAATACAGGTGTGAACGCTCTCAGTGCTAAATACAGGTGTGAACGCTCTCAATGCTAAATACAGGTGTGAACGCTCTCAATGTATTTTTGGCATATTTTCAAAATAAACATTTTGTAAGTCTTTATTTTGTCTTTTTTTGTACCGAAAATAAACCGAACCGAGCCCTCCTTGTAGTTGAACCGAACCGAATTGTGATTTTAGCATACCGTTACACCCCTACTAAATACAGGTGTGAACGCTCTGTTAAATACATGTGTGAACGCTCTCAATGCTAAATACAGGTGTGAACGCTCTGTTAAATACAGGTGTGAACGCTCTGTTAAATACAGGTGTGAACGCTGTTAAATATAGATGTGAACGCTCAGTGTTAGGATACAGGTGCTAACGCTCTCAGTGTTGTGCAAATGCTCTTTGTTAAATACAGGTGTGAATGCTCTCAATGCTAAATACAGGTGTGAACGCTCTCAGTGCTAAATACAGGTGTGAATGCTCTCAGTGCTAAATACAGGTGTGAACGCTCTGTTAAATACAGATGTGAACGCTCTCAGTGCTAAATACAGGTGTGAACGCTCTGTTAACCGGGACCCCGTGTACATAATCTCGTTTTCATCACATGTACCACATGCGGTGCAAATGACAATAAAGACTCTCTGACTCTGACTTAAATACAGATGTTAAATACAGGTGTGAACGCTCTCAGTGCTAAATACAGGTGTGAACGCTCTCAGTGCTAAATACAGGTGTGAACGCTCTCAATGCTAAATACAGGTGTGAACGCTCTCAATGCTAAATACAGGTGCGAATGCTAGTTTATGCAGAAACATCAGCAGACCTGCTGTCACAGTTTGCTGCTCACTGTCAGGCCACTGTGATGTGGCTGCATGTTATTTGCATGTTGAACAGATTAATTAAATCCATACACGTTTAACACCAGGTGTGAACACTTGGTCTTAAAGCTGAGCACTTGTGGCTGAAACAGTCAGAACACATGGCAGGTGTGAACAGGGCCCTTCAGAATACGTAATCAGTTTTACAATTAACTGGCACCATGTTTAATATGAAAATCTTGAGCTGCTGTGGCAGCTTGGTCTAACTGGGCTGCTGTGTTAGTCAAATGAGTCGTAACTGTTGTGGCTAAAAGGACCTCTTGTTCTGTGCCAGGCCCTGGTGGCCACGCGGGCCTACAGGCCACACTGCAGCCAAACTAGCAGTGAGTCAGCATCACCAGCAGTGTGCTGAGAGAACAGGAAAATGTAACTGCAACCAAAGTTTAGGACAAAATGTTCCAAGTTCTAACAAGTTTGTCATCTTTATAAAGCATCTTTATGAGTCGGAACTAAAAAGATCTATAAAACAAAATTGTTTATAGACTGTCACCCAACATGTATCCAGCATCGCATCAGTCAGGTTTGTTCAAATATACAGTACATGGCAAAGAGCAGTCAGCATTTGTTTCTAGAGCAAAGGCTATGACGGAGTTCTTCCACTAAAATAACACCTTACCTAGTAAAAGTTGAAAGGCATAAAAGACTATTCCATAGACACTGTTGGGTTGGTTCAGCACGCTGTCATTTCCAAATATTGAGCCTAAAAGTCCAAATCCTCGACCCCACCTAAAAAGGAAAAACACCAGCAAAAACAGTCACAACGTCACTTAAAGACAGCAATACAGTGTCCTGTTAAACTCAGAGACAGACGTTATGCCAGAGTTTAAAACTAAGATCATCTTTTGTTGAGACATGAAAGTTTTAGCTGTTTCGGTCATATCCTTAGCACTCAGATTATGAGTTGTAACTGACGTCAGATTTTAACATATCGTCTGTAAAATTGGAAATAAATAAATTCTATGTGCACAATGTTTTATTTGAAAATAATTACAGTACAACTAGACAGGAATGTGAGACTGAATTTAATTCTAAGTGAAAAAATTGGCCTTGTAGTCATTTATTCCATTAAAAATGCAGATAGATTTTCTTTTATCACATTATGGCACATAAATGTTCAGCAGTTAAATAAATACCTCTTTACATCTCAAAAATTGAGGGGAAACAACCTACGGAAGCGTATTGCAGTCAACCATGAATTTCTTTTTTGGAGCTTATGTAGTAAAAACATGATACTATGTAGTATAAACGTGATACTATGTAGTAAAAACGTGATACTATGTAGTAAAAACGTGATACTATGTAGTAAAAACGTGATACTATGTAGTAAAAAACGTGATACTATGTAGTAAAAACGTGATACTATGTAGTAAAAACGTGATACTATGTAGTAAAAACGTGATACTAAAAACGTGATACTATAGTAAAAACGTGATACGTATTTAGTAATACTGTAGCGTGATAAGTATAGATGTAGCATTCGCGCAGCCAGTATTTTAGGAGGAGCGGTTCCTTTAAATATATAGTAGACCTTCAAAATGCCACACGCCTCGATGGCACACTGGAAAGCGCGTCTGCTTTCCGCTCCAACGACCCAGGTTCGATCCTGACCTGGTTGAACTTATTTTACTTTTTATTTATTTATTGTATAAATAAAATAAAAAAGGAGTTTGTGTTAACCACAGGCATACAGTATTAAGTCTATGGTGTTAACCGTCCATCCATCCATCCATCCATTTTCGTCCGCTTATCCGGGGTCGGGTCGCAGGGTAGCAGCCTAAGTAGGGAGGCCCAGACTTCCCTCTCCCCAGCCACATGGAGCAGCTCCTCTGGGGGAATCCCAAGGCGTTCCCAGGCCAGCCGAGAAACATAGTCCCTCCAGCGTGTCCTGGGTCTTCCTCTGGGTCTCCTCCCGGTGGGACATGCCCGGAACACCTCACCAGGGAGGCGTCCAGGAGGCATCCTAACCAGATGCCCGAGCCACCTCAACTGGCTCCTCTCGATGTGGAGAAGCAGCGGCTCTACTCAGAGTCCCTCCCGGATGACTGAGCTTCTCACCCTATCTCTAAGGGAGAGTCCAGACTTCCTGCGGAGAAAACTAACGGTTTTAACCGGTTCGACATTAGCGGCGTCTCCATACCTTCTCTTTCCACCTCTCTTAACACAGAATTTGTGTTGTGCAGGAGTTGTGGTCCCGCCTACAACTCCTGCACTTTTAGGGATGAAGATGTTCACATCCTTGATAGAGGAACAATGGTTTGAGAGAGGAGTAAAGGAGGCCATCTTTGTAAAAAGAAACCGTCCATCATTAAACAGAAACCGTCCATCATTAAACAGGGGTGGAGGCCTCCGGGTTCAACTGTCCCCCTTACAATGCTGTTATTGCTAGTATCACTCAACCCTCTGTGAATAGCAAACAACCATCAGGGTGCTAATGATCCATCATTAGGCTGATGGTCCTCATTGATCATGTGAGCAGCTGGTTTTGGCTGTCATCAGCCAACTGGTTGCTCCACTGTGAGAAGGTGCTATTTATAAGACTGAGCTGAATACAGCTTCTCAGACTGAGGAAGTCTTTTGGACGAAAGACAAAACGTTTCTACAATTTTTTTCTTGATTGTTTGTTTAGTTTTTTGAATGTCCAGAGGACCAGAGTTAACTTTTTTTAATTTATCATTGTCATATGATTCTTACACGCTTGTCTTTTAAATATTGTCAGAAGAAGGTAAATGCTTCAAATTAACTTTTATATATTATAAATAATGTACTAGCATAAAGTTTGCATTAGTGTATTACATCCAAAATAATGAAAACTATTCAAACTATTTGTCATTAAGATTAACTCATATAAAAGCACATTTGGTTTATATAAAAGTTCTCATAGCTGACACTTTACATCCCTAAATGTAAGACCCATGGCAAGTGTTAAATTATAACAAAGTTTTAGACTGGCTGCATACAGTTATGCCATCTCCGTGCGACTTTACAGATGTCTTTTTTTTTTTACTTAATTTACAGAGCAATGCTCCCAGTTTAAAGCTGGTCTAGCAGCTACATCTTTTAGCTGTTAGACCAGCTTTAAAGGGATCAAAGTAAAAAATTACTAAATGTTTAAGTTGTTTTAAGAATGTAAGCTTAACCTAAATACGAGATTAGGCGTGGCTTTTTGGGTAAACCTACTTCCATAAAAAGAAATAATTTATGTTGAACTGCAACTTTATAAATAGTAACCAAGTTGAGAGCACTGTTTGAGCTTTAATTTTCCTGTAGGCAGCCAGGATGTGCGCTTTAACCTCCAAGTCTGTTTAATGACAGCTCGTGTAGCTGCAGCACGGTGGCACAACTGGTAGAGCTGCTGCCTCTCAGCGAGAAGGTTGCCGGTTCAAATCCCGGTCCGGGGCCTTTCTGGGTGGAGTTTGCATGTTCTCCCCGTGCATGCGTGGGTTTCCTCCGGGTACTCCGGTTTCCTCCCACAGACCAAAAAACATGCTTGTTAGGCTGATTGGTGACTCTAAATTGACCCTAGGTGTGAGTGTGAGAGTGGATGGTTGTTTGGTGTGAGTGAGACAGGTCCCTCTTGTAAATGAGTCCCCGTGACTCAACGAGGCTAGCCTGTATAAATAAAGGTTGAATGAATGAATGAATGAATGAATGACAGCTCGTGTAGCCTCCTCCAGATGGGGAACAGAACAAATCCAAGTTTTTACCCACAGGCAATGCTAGTGTCGGTCAACAGGGTATCTTGGACATTCAACACACAAACTATCAGTTCTAGTACATGTACTAAAGTTGGTGTTGCATATGAGTAAGAAAGTCTATACTGGTAATTAGGCAGCGCTGACGTCTCTGTTTGATATCCAGGCTACAATCAGAAGCAGCTACAACACTCGTGCTAACGGTTAGCACAGTTAGCTCGTCAAGCTAACGCTACGCTCAATAAATGACAAACCGGTTAACTTCGTTCAGGCAGGTTAACTAGTCACTGAGGAGTTTTCATCACTCCTGTAGCTACACCGTGCTTTTACAGTTTGACTTTGTGGTAAAGTGAGATATTGACAGTTTGAACCGAGCAACCCTTCCCAGTCTGAGTTTCAATCAGCGCCGGGGAAGAAGGCGCTCTTTCAATTCAAATTACCTCGAGCTGAACACTTTGGAGCAGCTCACGGAGCTGCTGACGTCGCACAGGGCTTCATAACGCGGATCCCGCTCCTTTTCCCTCTCCACGTGAAAAGCGTACAGAGATAGAAGTACACCCAGGAGGCAAACTACAAGCCTGGCTACTCTTTCCCACCGAGGGGTGGACACTCTGAGCACGGGCGCCGCCATCACTCTCCGGCCTAGCTGGAGACACGCATACAGACGCAGCGCGAGCTCTCCTGCAGACGGGAGACGCGACGTGAGAAGCGTCATGACGTAAGCACGTAAAGGGGCGGGTCGCTTTGCGCAGCTTCAAAACAAAACATTGCACATTGGTTTGTAGACGCAATCATCCAGGTAGATAACAATTTTTTTTTTTAATCATTTAATCTGGACCAGTTTCGTTAAGAGGAGAAACATTTTGCCTTCCATACGGAAGACTTCATCAGTCTGCAGCCTGCCAACCACATCTGTCCCATAATCATTAAGCAGGCACGTGCAAAAGGACCCATCCGTCCAAAACAATCATTCATCATGTATATCAATCAAATGTTTTAGGCCAGATAGCCGACTGGCTACGTTGAATAAATTTAAACATGGCAGATCATTGTATGATTAGGTATTAGAGTCATTCAAAAATAAAAATGAGGATGAATTTCTTTTTATTGGCGGAGACTGACTTCCTTTATAACATACAAGTAGCGATTGAAGTGCATAGATTTACTAAGAATTCATTGCAAAGTTACTGAAGACGGGCCAAAGATTAAACCCACAACGAGTTACCGCTGCTCATCAAACAGGCCCCCTCCCTCTCGGTTTTCAAATCCCGGTTAAAAACTCACTACTACTCCATCGCTTTCAATGCCAGCTGATTTGTATTGGATCGTTTGATTTATGATCTGCAATGTTTTTATGTTTTTCGTGTTGTACTTCATTGTCTGTGTTGCCTGTTGCGTGTTTGTTTGTCCAGCACTTTGGTGTGGACTTGTTCCTGTTTAAAGTGCTTTATAAATAAAATGGTAAATGGTATATCAAGAAGCAACGGAAGTTACTTTATCAATCCTTCACAATAAGAGTCTCAAAATTGTCCTGACTTCAAACTTCCACGTGGGCGATGCTGCAGTTTTTACTGAATATAAATAATGTAAGCAAACTAATTTAATAATAAATGAAGTTGACATGCATTAAAATAATGCACCACACTAAAAACAACTTATTTTGTAGTAAAACAAGTGTACCCATAATAAGCTTTGGATACAATGTCGAAAATCTAAAAAAAATTCTACTTATTTCTAAAAAAAAAATACTATTTCAATTTTAATTCCAACGTTTCAATTTTCATCTCAAAATTAAAACATTGCTCAAGCAGTCGTACTGATATAAATCAGCAGATGTGGCAGTAAAGTGAACACAGTCGCTGTAAACAGCACAAACACGCGAAGGCAGCAGGAGTGATCACGTGACCTCGTGTATATAAACAACGGGTCCTACGTCATCGTGTTTACTCGTTGCTTCGAGCTCTTTTCTGCGCGTGGTGGTCTACTTTTACTGTTTCATCTCGGAACCATGGCGGCGGATCTGGATACATTTTCCTCTTTCGAAGAGGCCTTTTACGACCAGTACGATTATTATAACCTCATGGAGTATTCGTGCCACGCCTGCGGCAAAGGCAGGTCCAAGAAGGAGATCGAGCTGAACACGAACCGCCATTGTCCCGCGGGGCACGAGCGCAAGATCGCAGAGAAGTTTCACAACAGCCAGATGAAGCGCAGGAGGACCAAGAGCTCGTCTCTGTGAGAGAGACATTCACAAGTAAGACTTGTTTTAGAGGTTAACACATGCACTGTCTCCCCCAATAAGACACGTGACCTTGATGAGGATAAAGGTTTTCCCTGTTTATAATAAAAAAGTTTCCTGGTTAGTGAAGCATGGCCACCCCCCAGTAAATAACTACTCAGCACAAAACCTTTCCACATTGTTCAACCTTTTCTGTTTGCACACTATACATCAAATTAAGTCTGTTGAGGACTGTTTTTAATATTTATCTGAACTTTTGTTTATTGTGAATTCTTCTTATTCCCTCTCAGATCCAGGCACGTGCTCTCATCTGGATCATGTCTGAGCGTCTCTGGGTTTTTTGACTTTCCTGATCCAGCAGTTTGAGGTTGTGGCCCTGGTGGACATGTCCTCTTCACCTGGACACGAGACGGAGCGGCTCTCCATTCCTGCCCTGCAACAAGACCCACCATCTCGTGTTACAGCTTTACAAGAATAAATGTGTGTTGACCTGTGTAGGTCAGTGGTGTGTGTGTGTGTGTGTGAATAAATGTGTGTTGACCTGTGTAGGTCAGTGGTGTGTGTAGGTAGATATGGTTGTGGGGGTGCAGAAAGGGTGCTGCATTTTATTTCAATAAAATATTGTCTTAATTAACCAAGCCTGGAGTGTTTTATTCTGATGTCTTAAATGGCTTTTTTAAATAGAATTTAAAAGAATCCCTAAATTTGATGCTTTTAACTTTAACATTTTTAAACTTGATTTTAGAAAGCGACCCGAAAAGGAAGAAGCAGGTAAAAGAAAGAAAAAATGGATGGAAGAAAGCTGTGAACTTCTTTCTGTCTCTCTTGATTGTCTGCTTTGCTTATTTATTTGTTCTAAGGAAGCTGTTGTAACTTTAGGATTCACCGGACAGGAAATTTGTAAAAACGTTTATGAAATGTTTCATTACAGCATTTATGACAATCGGGCATATAACATAGGTGACAACTGTAAACACAGCAGGGGAAAAAAGTTTCAACTAACAAGTGACGGATTATTATGCCGGCTGCAGGAGGAGAGCGTGGTAAAGTAAAAAGTACAATTTATATATCATGCATGTGAATACAGGGTGTACTACACATACCATGTGTCTACAAACAAATACGGAAGGCGTATCTGGAGGGCCTCATCTGATTGGACGATAAAAAACAAGGCGTGTCTACAGATCAAGGTTCCCTTCACCGGAAATACGAACTCTTACTAACTGAAAGACAAACGACCGAACCGGAAGTACTATTTAACGCGTTTCTTTGAAAGCTGTTTTCATTTTATGTGTTTTGATTTTTAATAATAAAACGTTTCGGCAGAACAATGCAGAAGTGTACTGTGTGCAGCGAACATATACCAAAATACAGATGTCCAACCTGCAACATCAGATAGTAAGTAAACGTGTGCTCATCGTTGTCAACTAGCTAACAAATTCAGTGGCTAACCTCGTGTTAAAATGAGATGGAACATTAACATTAACAAGATATTTCAGTCAATAGTAATATATATATAAATACTGTGTATATATATATATATATATACTGTATATATATTTAAATAAATAAATAAATTTGCAATTTGGCAGCACGGTGGCACAACTGGTAGAGCTGCTGCCTCTCAGCGAGCAGGTCCCCGGTTCAAATCCCGGTCTGGGGGCCTTTCTGGGTGGAGTTTGCATGTTCTCTCCGTGCATGCGTGGGTTTTCTCCGGGTGCTCCGGTTTCCTCCCACAGTCCAAAAAACATGCATGTTGATTGGTAACTCTTGACCCTGGGTGTGAGTGAAACAGGTCCCTCTTGTGAAGTCCCCGTGGCTAAATAAAGGTTGAATGAATGAATGAATATATATATTAGGGCTGGGCGATATGGAAAAAATCATATATCACGATAACGATATATATCACGATATATACAACACGATGTGTGTGTGTGTGTACAGCAAAAATTTGGACCAAAGTTTTTTTATTTTATTATTTTACTACAGATAGTTACATTATAAGAATGTGAACAAAAAGAACAAGGAAATTTGGACCAAAGTAGAAACTAGATCTACCTTAATTCAAGGAGTACGATTATGGAATGACTTAATGCCAAATGACAAATGTTAAGGAAGCCAAATCATTCCTTGTATTTAAGAAACTGGTAAAAAATGAATTGCTAAAAAAAATATAAATGAATCTAATTTAATGTGTGATATATGTGAATTGAAAATTGACTGAGTTATTTACTTATTTTGTTATTATAGAAAATATTGTTTGAACTGTTATTAGATGAATAAGGAGCAGATTTAATAAGATTTATTCTTCATCTGCTACCTTTCATTTTATTATTTTTTTCTATTATGAATACGTTAATTGTTGTATTTCATTTTATAAAATGAATAAACTAACAAACAAACAAACAAACAACTCCTTTTCTACTTTGGTCCAAATTTTTCCTGCAGGTGGCGGTAAAACAACAGCTGCTAATGAAACTCACGAAGAAGAAATCCGCTCTGAAGTTTGAGTAAACAAAGCAAGAAACAGAAAAGAGAAAACGTTGCGTTTGATTGCGGTTCTGTTGTGTCTCTGGTCTGTTTTGTATTGGTTAACTGGACCCGAGTTCGGACTCGGTTGGACTCTGGGTTCGTGTCCTCTGGACCCATTTTGTCTCCGAGTTTCAGCGGAGCGAAATAATGGAAGCTAACAAGGTGAGCTTCCCCCTCTTTTTGGTAAAAGTTATTCTTCTTGGGCTGCCTGTGCAGCTGTTTTCTCCTTGTTGAGATCTATGGTTGAGACACCGGCTTCATGCGCCTGCGTCTCTGTTGCTCTCGAGTTTAACCACGTAAAGCATGTGTCGCAAACCCGCGCGTGCGTCAAACATAAAGCCGCGCCGTCAT
>JBBPBX010007651.1:36391-52826 GCA_038048925.1 Garcialebias charrua | reverse complement strand
ATATACTGTATATATATACTGTATATATATACTGTATATGTGTGTGTGTGTGTGTGTATGCACTGTATTTATATGCATAATTCTAGTCAAGCATTTCTTATTTGCTACAGAAATGATTCAAGCACAGGGTGTTGTTAGGTTTATTTTTAACTCCGGCTCCTTTGAGCCATTTTCATACATTGTGTGTGTTTTCGATGTTTATGTGACTCGACTTCAGATTTGTCACATCCATGTCTATTTTTATTGTAATGGTACAAAAGCAAATTCATTCTGCATTGTTTTTATTCTCGTGGCAAGGTTGAACGAGCAAGGTTGCTGTATGTGTGTGTGTGTGTGTGTGTGTCGGGTGGGGGTGTCCTCACATGTGTTTTTATATGAGGAGCTGAGGCTGCCCATGCAAGGTCTCTGTGATGTCTATACACATTTCTGTGCCCCTGAGTTTGAACAACGGTTAAAAGTTATTTCAGTCCGTCCACAGGTCCATGTCATCCAAAGGTGAGATCTCCAACGTCACCCATGGCTCTGTGCATGAGTGGATGTGTGAGGTCAGCATAGCACTCGCCTGAGCTTATTTTTACTACTTTGTAGAACTAGATGCAACCAAAAGAATAAAGTTCCACCAGACCGACATAAAGTAATCATTGGATGTATTTCTACAACTTTTTTTTTTCTTCTTTCGGCTGCTTTCTTCATCAAGGTTCGCCACTGCAAACTAACACACAAAAGAACGTACTGTACTTCTACAACTAAGTACCTTTTAATACTGTTAAAGTGTGATTTAGTTTTGAGGTCAGCCAATATGTCCCTTCCAACACATACACTAAATTTGACAGCACACAATTGGCTCTTTTTATAAAACACCTCTGTCTGGGATTAAGGCACCTTCTGGTCACCTCAGTGTGACTCCTAATTGGACTGAGGCAGTGAGGGTGGTCTAAACCAGCCCACCTCTGGTTCACCGTTGTGCGGCAGTGTGAGGTAGTAACAGAGGCGAAACAACTGATGTGAAAATCCACTGTTCCACAGCTCAATAATATGACGGACTGATGACAGGAGTGTGAATGGATTAAACAACAGACAGATTTATTATGGAGGGAATTTTGATAATGACACACAGCAACACTGTAGTTAGATTTAAAAGTAGTTTACCGCTAAGAAGATCATTAAGGAGAGTTAATTTATTATGATTTGTAAATAAATAACATGAGGGAGACATTACCATATTTTCCACCGTACAAGTTGCATCAGTCCAAAAATATCTAATAAAGTGGAAAAAACAAATAAGTTGCTTCGCCGTATAAGTTACATTTATTATGCGTCACCGCTGATGCGTCGTGTTTGTTATGCATCACCGCTGACAACCCAGAAATGTGGGCCAGTGTGCCAAAAATTGATTGGCTGCCAAAATAGTGACCGCCGGAGGACGTTAACAAGAATTTAACAAGATTAACACCTGAAAAGCAATTATTTGTTTGCTAGACATTACAGTAAAGTTGTGTCTCAGTTTAACCTTTCCTTAAGAAATGCACTTTAATGGTCATCAGCTGCATTTTGCCTGGGCAGCGCGGCAAAATGCAGCTGATTTGACGTTTGCTCCAGGAGTTCCGGAGCGAGACGAAGGTGTCAGGCTATTGCAAGCCAAGTGTCTCATTAATAGCCACTTTTATCAATTAATGAGATACTTGGCTTGCAATAAAGCTTGAGGGCACTCTTTATTTATTGCTGCAAATGCAATAATTTTCCTGTCAGAATGAATGAAATCGTCAGATCTCAACCAAAAATTGGGTTCTAAATATGGGAGGGGGAAAACGTAGTCGCTTCGGTGTATAAGTTGCAGGACGTGCAAATTTATGCAAAAAGGTGTGACTTGTATGGCGAAATATGCATTCTGCTCTACTTAAACTCAGCTGAGTTCTGCTCCACACCTCTTTTGTTTCCATTCTACCCGCTTCATTTCTGAAAGCTCACATCTGTGCAAGCTGTGGCCAGCAATCACAGATTTATGAAGGAAGCTTAAAGACAGACTGATCAGTGTGGCCATGTTATGTATGTTTTAGAAACTTCTTAATTTCTCATGAGCCTCATAGATGAGCCTATGAGATCATAAAAACCTAATCTTCTAAACATCATTCACAACACATACCTGTACTCCAAATGTTAGAAGATCTTTAAATGTCACATGAGATTTCACAATATTGTGTAAAAGAAGATTGCACATAATGGTAGTTTCAAGGTTTGAGCAAAACCACTAAAACTTTGTCAATTCTCTACATAAGATGGTGTAGTGGCAGGGCTTTTGACTTGGGACCCGAAGGACGCGGGTTCGCGCCCCGGCCACTACACACCTTGGGGTGTCTATGAGTGCACATCTAATTCTCCAGCTCCCCGAGCGCGACTACGCTGCTCGCTGCACCACCTGGTGGTGGTTGGGTTAAAGGCAGAAGACCAATTTCGTCTGTCAAGTATGGGAAACATACACAGATGACAAATGTGACAAATTACTATTATTATAAAATGATGTTAGTCTAAATATCTGGCTTGAAAGGAATATGCGATCCTTCAAGGTATGCTAGGTTTTTAAATGTTATATGCATTCATTCAAAGTTGGTTACTTTTAGTTTGACAAGTTACTGTAGGTCCAGTTTCTTAAAGATGTTCTTCAAGCTGCAGTTTTTCTTACAGGTTTAGACCCAAGATTACAATCAGATATTTAGTTTTGGAGAACATATTAGTTTCAAGACTGGTTTTCAGTATCCACATGTTTATATCCTTTACTACTTGCAATAATACGAACACCTGGCCATCAATCAAGTCTGACAAAGAGGGGGCTTCTACATATGGTTGCCCTCAAACCAACGTGCACCAGTTCAACTCAATGGACTTTAGAAAAAGGATACTGAAGGCTTACTGAGGTATGAGATTGCAGCTCAGGCCAACAAAGAGCTCTCTGTGTCGACCTCAGGAAAGAAGGGAGGAGAGATGGATTCGCCATGTGGGGACAGAAGGGGTGGGAGTTATCGTCAAGTGCCCAGAGTGTCTAAAAACTGGCTTGGAAAACAAAGGATGGGGATCGTTTTGCAGTGGAGGATGTTCTAGTACAATGACCCCTGTGTCCTCCATTGTGTTACTGAGTTGACAGTGTGTCAGGAATTTGGAGTGATATGGGATTTTCAAAGGGTAATGAGGGTCATTACACATGTATGGTAAATGTAATGGTCTACAATAGTGCTGATCAATTTTCTTTTTGCCTCCCTCTCGGTCTGATCAAATGTTAGTACCAAACAACAGATGAAACAAAAACCATTGAGTCAAAGTTGTTCTAAAGATCTAGCAAGATGGAGTCAGGTCCTCTGGGCGGATTCTTCTTTGTTACATCTCGTCTTTTATCCAAAAGACTTCAGCCATGCCACTGAGCATGCATCAGGACATTTTTAATAGGCTTTCTAAGCATTGTGTTACAAGTACTGTAATAATGTGTTTGCTAATCAGAGAAAGTTTATTTTTTGTTAACTGCTCCGTTGGGTTATGACCGAAAGAACAAGATCTCGGATACAAGCGGCTGAAATGAGTTTTCTCCGCAGGGTGGCTGGACTCTCCCTTAGAGATAGGGTGAGAAGCTCAGTCATCCGGGAGGGACTCGGAGTAGAGCCGCTGCTTCTCCACATCGAGAGGAGCCAGTTGAGGTGGCTCGGGCATCTGGTTAGGATGCCTCCTGGACGCCTCCCTGGTGAGGTGTTCCGGGCATGTCCCACCGGGAGGAGACCCAGAGGAAGACCCAGGACACGCTGGAGGGACTATGTTTCTCGGCTGGCCTGGGAACGCCTTGGGATTCCCCCGGAGGAGCTGCTCCAAGTGGCTGGGGAGAGGGAAGTCTGGGCCTCCCTACTTAGGCTGCTACCCCCGCGACCCGACCCCGGATAAGCGGAAGAAGATGGATGGATGGATGGATGGATGCTCCGTTGGAGTCGTTTTCCAAAATGTGCTATTGGTGGGTGATGGAAGCATCTGCTTAACAAGAGACTGCAATCTTTTCCTGCTGCTATTAGAACATTTTTAAACTCAGCATTGTGTTTTATTTAAAGGAGAAATGAAAAGTGTTTTTAAGCTAATAGTAGTCTAATGAAAAGCATAAAATAAGCTTGTTGAGAAATTTTCACAAGTCAAAAATGTCATCCTAACTCAAATTTAGACTTTGCAAAGTGAAGAAATTCTCATCTGGTGTTTTTGACCCCCCTCCCCCTGCCTGCTCTCCGTCCCCTGAATATGACATAGGCAGTGCAACTGGAGTTCATCCTCATACAGTAATATTAGTGTGTGTATCTAGTTGTGGACAAAAAGGTTTCAGTGTGTATCCTCATACAGTAATATTAGTGTGTGTATCTAGTTGTGGACAAAAAGGTTTCAGTGTGTAGCAATTAGGGATGCAGCAAAAAAAATCTATTTTTTAAAGAATCAAGATTCTTAGTCCTGGCGATTCAGAATCGATTCTAAAAGCCCCAAAATCGATTTTAAAACTTTTTTTAAATTTTATATTGTATTTTTACCGCTCCTGTGCATTCGGCCGCTGTAGAATTTTGGCCGTGTAGGGCCACCGTAGTTAGT
Organism: Garcialebias charrua; assembly: GCA_038048925.1. Lineage (NCBI taxonomy): Eukaryota > Metazoa > Chordata > Actinopteri > Cyprinodontiformes > Rivulidae > Garcialebias > Garcialebias charrua. The sequence continues at coordinate 48,224 of JBBPBX010007651.1, read as the reverse complement.
TAGCCAGGCAGCTCCCAATAGAGCCTGCTAGCAAGGAGGGAGACAGCATGTTTCAACTTGCTCCTTCATCTTTAAAAATCATTTTAGATCCTACTATGTTCTGGGGAAGACAGAGCTTAACAAGACATTGGTAACTGTTTCAGGACATTTTCAACACCCCCACTTCCACGTTAGCATACGGCGCTAGCATGCTAACGTTAGCATACGGCGCTAGCATGCTAACGTTAGCATACGGCGCTAGCATGCTAACGTTAGCATGCGGCGGCTAACGCACGGCTATTCGTATTTCCAGGATAGAAATGCCCATTAATGCACTAAATCACCAAACTGTTTTTGACAAACTAAAGTGATATCCTTCAGATTCAAAAAAGTCTTCTGCTTCCATTTTAAATGACAGACAAGAGGACAGTAATGATGGGTTTATAGCTTCAGTGTTATTGTAAGATAGCAAAGGAGGTCTTAATTGTGTCATAAAAGTGCGTCCAGAAAATTACTACAGAAATCACTGCACTTCGGCATGTAGCAGGAAAAATGTAAAAAACTATTTCTTTAAGCTACTGACTTGAAAAAAGCATACTAAGTATGTTTATGTGTGTTGTTTACTATATGAAATTCTTGTTATATCGATTTTTTCAGATTTGATTACATTTCTCCTTTAAGGTTTTAATCAAACTGCTTTGTTAAAAGTGCCAGATCTTGCCTTTTCACTTGACAACTTTGATGAGCAGAACATGTAGTTTACTTTTGTCACAATTGTTTGCTTTGCATTGCCACAAGGCTTATTCTTCTGGCTGTGTTTATTGGCAGTTAGAAAACAACTTTATGGTGCAGTAAATAAAGTAAAGTAAAGTGGTATGTGTTTTCATCATTGTATGATCCCATACAATGGCGAAATTAGTTATCTGCATTTAACCCATCGCACCTGGGATAAACCCAGGTGGAGCAGTGGGCAGCTATGTAAGCACAATTAGGGATTACTGCCACCAGGTGATAAGGAGTGTGGATCAGGACAGCAAACAAACAAACACAGATAAATGAATAAATAAATAAATAATCTTCACATGGCTGATGAATGTCATGCTGCTTTCTTGACGTGTATCCAAGCATTTTATACCAGTACACACTCCATACTGATAATGGTGTACCCCTGCCATATTTTATATCTGGTGGAAGTGGTTCATTAGTGGAGAATCAAACTTCAAAGCCCTTTATATTTACACTAGAACCACTAGACTGAGGAACAGCTTCTACCCTGAGGCTGTTAGACTCATGAATGAATAAATAAAAATAAAATAAAAATAAACACTGCAAAATATCACATCATGCTGATGCTGATCTGTTTTCTTGTTGCTGTGTTCATCTGTGACCATCTGCTCATACAGACTCATGTTCGTGCTGCTGTTTATAATGATGTTTTTCCACTATATTAGGGCTTAGTGTATTACTAGTTGATGTTTTTCTTAGTTAATTCTAGATGTTATTACTGTTTTTCTCTTGCATTTGTTGTTGGATGTAACTGGGACCCTGTGTACATAATCTCGTTTTCATCACATGTACCACATGCGGTGCAAATGACAATAAAGACTCTCTGACTCTGACTCTGATATTTCAATACTTTTTTTCATTCATTCAACCTTTATTTAGGCAGGTTAATCCCATTGAAGCTAGATTCATAGTCGACGCGTCGCGCAGCGCGCGAGGGTGTGCCCTCCAAAAGTGACGCAATTTCACAGTCCCCGCCCCTGCGCGTTGGCCCCGCGCAGGGGATTAGCGCGTGCCGTGCACCTCTGAAATTTTGAAACTCCGCAAGCCTCTGCGCGCGCGGTGGGCGCTACGATTTGATTGACAGGACCTCACCCGACAGCCTTCACCCTCTTCACGCCGGAGCTTGCAGCTGTTTGCGCCGCTGTGGTCGTAGAGACGGAGTCGCGATGCATGGAGGAATGTTTTGTGACACAAAATGTATTAAATTCTCCTTCGTTCCTGATCTGGAGTCGGACTTTTCTTTTGTTTTTTCGCCAAAAGTCACGTGATCGCTTTCTCCTCCGCTGACTCCATGCATTAAAGCCGCAAATAAAGACAACAGTTCAGCACGCGAGCGGAAAGCTATTTGTTTTTGTTGTGTGATTTCAAACAGTTCTTCTTCTACGGTAGATTTCTTCTTCTACGCCTTTCTTGCAACATATGCACAGGTTTTAGAGGGTACTGCCTCCTGCTGGTCCGTAAAAGAACAGCACTTTGCCATGCGCCGCCGTGCGTCAACCATAAACACAGGGGCGAAACTATGAACGCATTTCGCCGCACGGCTGAGTGCACGCGCGGCGCGCGCGCTCCAGCCTGCGGACCAAAGCGAAAGTCTAACTCAGCCTTGAGCCTCAAGGACTCATTTACAAGAGACCTGGCTAACAAGTTGCTCATGGTGGCTTTCTTTTCAAACAACCGTAGTTTTTAGGTCTCACTTGTAAATGAGTCTTCGAGGCTCAATGTGATTTATCTGTATACGTAATAAATGAAATGAATGAAAAAGTTATCCCTTTTTTAAATTTATGTAATCAGTGATGCTTATCAGTGAACAGCTAACGCACAAATCCTGCTGTAACTTTTAGCCATGCTAACATATTGCATGTTCACACTTTATTACTATGAATTAAAGCTACTTCAAAGCTTTGAAACCACTAATGGCCTGCAGGTGAGAAGATCAAGACCTGGCTTTAAGGCAGAATTAGCTCATTTGAATGTAAACATTGAGTGTCCGTAACTGGATAAATGGGTTGGGGGGAGTGCACCCCTGGCTAAAGGCTGGTCTTTAAAGGCTTAGTAGCATCCATTAAGGCCTTGTGTTCTGCCTCTTGCCTCCTCAGTAGAGTCAAGCTAATCCGGGTCCGTTTAGGGCAGCTTTTTTTTTTTGTCTCTTGGGCATTTGTCTACTTCTCTCAATGTAAGCGCTTCAGTGTCTTGCCCCAGGACACTTTGACGGGACACATGGTTGTTGGTGTGCACATAGCAACAAAGCGCTGACCTTTGAGTCGGAGTGTTGACTGTGAAATGACTTGGCAAAGGCCTGCTGTTAGCATGCTTACGTCTCTGTCAAGCTGTCTGACTTCTAGTGTAAGTGCAATACTCTTCCTATGACCTAATTACTTATGAAACCCTTTAAAATACTTCAGTGGCTCGCCTTGCTTGGTTTTATTCAAGCTAAGAGCAATTAATTGTACTTGGCATCACCCTTTCCCCTATCTCCCCATCTCTTGCTTCTTTAGCCCTCACTGGTTCCCGAGGGTAGGGGTGTCAGCTGTTGCACAATAGGACAGCTGTATCCAGATCAGCCTAAGCTCTACATGCCCCTGGGGGTGGGATGAAGCCAATTAGTAGCTGTCAATCACCTTGACATATCATGGACAGCTAAATCAATACGTGAACAAACGGAGGAAGGGAAGGGGAAGAAAGTAGGACAGACACTTTTAAGGAACCTTGCACCAAGTGGCACTATAGGTGCATGGATAAGTGAAGAATTAAGTGTGATAGGATAAAAAGTAAAAGGAATGAGTCTATGTAAAACAGAACATGCTATTATGGACAGCATGGAGGCAAAACAAAAATACAGAGCAGTTGATCCAAAAGTGAAATGAGAAACGGTAAGAAACAAGCATAGAGCCCAGAAAGAGAAAGTGTATTAAAGTAGCTGAGAGGTGTTTGAGGAGCAAGTTATGGGGGGGGGGGGATAAGTAAGACGTCTACCAGAAAAAAGGTTTTCCTCGGAAACCTCGAGAGATGTTAGAAATGAGAAAAAAAAAAGTGCAAATCAGCACTCCATCTCTCATCCCATCTATCTTTTCTGATCAGCTCTTCCTCGTTCCCATCTGTTTTGATTCTAAAAATGTATGAGTATGTGCTCTGTTTTCCAAAGAGGCTTGCAGGAAACGTGTTTATAAAAGGTTGGGGGGACAGCGGGAGATCTTATCTGCTCCTGACAGCTGAACGAAGGAAGAAGAAATGCAGCAGCCAAGAATCAATAGCTATGTTTACATGGGCATAAGTAATCGGATCAAACGGCCGATCGGATCAAAAGTGCGTCATGTAAACACCCCGGTCGGGTTATTTTTTGTGTATTCGGCGTGATCCGACCTAATTTGCGATCCGTTCGAAACGGGTGGTTTACGCCGATCCATAGCCCGATGTGTGCGCATGTAAACACATGATCTGTTCCTTTTACCGGACTGTGGGAAACTGTCCTGACTGCGCATGTGCGCTGCGCGCACCCCCATCCCTCCCTCCCTCGTGTTTCCTCCTCCGCCTGGCTAGTGGGTAGATGCTAACGCTAACGCATGGTGGGGAAGCAAAACTGGTCGGTGAGCGATGTAACATTTCTAATGGAAACGTTAAAATAGCTCAAAACTATCAAACGCCTTGACCGAACGTGTAGTTATTTAAACAAGTACATGAAAAGCTGGAAGAAGCTGGAGATCGTTGGAAGAGCTTGAAAGCTAAGTGCTACGAAGCTAAAAACAAAAACGGGACAAGTGGCTACGACCCCACCACTTTTTCATTTTACGTGTTGATGGACGAACTGATGACAGCTCGGCCACTTGCCATCACAGCAGGCAGTGGTGTGGATCTAGGTGATGAGGAGGAGAGGAATCTGAGGAGAGGAAGCTAACCAGGAGCAAAGCATCCTTTCTGGTAAGTTAGACTCTTCCAAACACATTAACCCTCTGTACTGTATTACTTGAGTACTGTAATTAGAAACAACAAATATGTAAAATTTTAATTATAATAAGAAATAAGAGTAGCTGTAGGGCTAGCATAGAACTACAGTATACTGTATTGTACATTAAAACTCAAACTAACCAGATAATTAACCTAACAACTTTCAACATATCAGGGGTCCAGTTAAACTTTATTTTGTTTGTTTTTCAGATGATGAGTCCAGCTTTGAAGAGACAGCTGGCAGCAGCACACAACAGACAGTGGCAGGTGATGGTGGCACGTGATGGTGGCAGGTGATGGTGGCAGGTGATGGTGACAGAAGATGGTGGCAGGTGATGGTGGCAAAAGATGGTGGCAGGTGATGGTGACAGAAGATGGTGGCAGGTGATGGTGGCAGGTGGCAGAAGATGGAAGAGTCCCACATCTTCTACTGAGGAATCCCAAGAAGTTCACACATGTGCTTTAGAACAACTCAAAACTGATTTGAAAATGTTTCAATTCTCCACAACCATGTTTCTTTGTCCCCTGACAGATCTGTAAATGTATTTTTTACACAGACATTAGGATTGATAGTTTATGGTACAATTAAGATGTCCTAACTTAATACAGTCAGGTGGTTTAATAAGGACTCTGAGTTTCTGCATGACTCACAGGATAAAAACACATTTGCTGTTCTATCAGGATACAGAAACATACATTTTGGAAGTGAAATCGATTATTTTGTCACCAATTTTGTTGTCCTAAATCACATGCATACATTGAAATTGTGAAAGTATGTGATGAGTTGTTAAAGAAGTTACTGAGTTACAGGTTACTGTAGTTTTTAAAAGACCAAAGAAATTTTTTGTTGTTATCATTACAAGATGTGATCTGTGCACATCGTCTGTTTTGTACAAACGTTTTGAATGTTTAATTTTTATGTTTTTCTGATATACCTCAAATTGCACTAAGAATGAAACATGTTTCAAACAAGCAATATCAATTGTTTACAAGAATTTGTTAAAATGTTTGGTCCATTAAAGAGCTCAGATGTTCACTAGTATTACTTGCAGTTGTTTATTGTGATAATAATTTTATACAAATGTTAACTGCATGTGAACACAAATACATAAGTACAGTATCTTTTTTGAAGAACTCCACCGTGACTTCATCAACCCGAAGGTCATCTCTACCTCCACCTGACAGCGCCAAGGTAAACATTAAATGACTTGTTGAGGAGTCAGACGAGGACAGTTTGGGTATCCTTTGACGAGCCAGTCCAACAGCAGGTATGCAGGATCACCAACAATGAAGAGACTGACGTCCTTTGCTTCAATATTCCTCACAGACTGCAAAAAAGGACATGCCAATATTTAGTGTTCAACTTTTAATTTGTTTAAAGGCATGGTTCAAACAAATTTTATTTTAAATAAAACTTACAGCTAAGTATGTCTACTGATTACTTAGATGTAATAGTTGTAAAATTACATCTGGTGAAATAGTAATTTTTAGCCTTACATTTTGGCAACATTTAACTACAGTATTTGTTTAAAGACATGGTTCAAACATTTTATTTTAAATAAAACTACAGCTAAGTATGTCTTCTGATATACTTAGCTGTAATAGTTGTAAAACTAAATACAATACAGTATAGTAAATTTTAGCCTTACATTTTGGCAAGATTTAACTATTTGTTTAAAGATATGGTTGAAACAAACATTTTTAAAAATAAAACTTTACAGCTAAGCATCTCTACTTTGAGATACTGTACTTAGCTGTAATCGTTGTAGTAATACTAAATATACAATATAGTAAATACAGTATTAGCCTTACTTTTGTCAACAGATGAGCCCTTTGATAGAGGTCTGAGTGGTGCAGGACATTGGCATCATGGGCACTGCCTGGCATCTTGCAACTGATGCTCCAGAAACAGGAAAACAGAGGAAGAATAGTAATTAATAACAAATACAGACAGTATCACGCAGACAGGTAGAAAAGGAAAGAAAAAAGTTTATTAGCATACAGCGTTTTTATTGTCTTACCAACAGTTGTCCACGACAGCTTGGAGGACAGAGGACGTCCAGCGCTCTCGTCCTGTGAATAAAAAAACTAAAAGCACGCGCTGCTTCACCTGTAATTCATTCAGGGAGTGCAGTAAAAACTCAGTCGCCATCATTACAATCTGGCGCGGGTGACACGTCTGTTTACTTTCGTCCCGGAAGTAACTTCTTCTTCTGTGGTTTTCACGAAAATAACTTCCTCTTCATTTTTTTTTTAAGGGGAGTGTACCACTCTGCGCATGTCAGAACTTCTGATCAGAATAAAAGCCTGCTGCATGTAAACACTCGTCATGAACGGATTGTGCCCATGTAAACGGTGCTATCTAATTATGCAATCAGAGCACATTTCAATCCGGTCACAGAATTTTGCCCATGTAAACATAGCCAGTGAAAGTGTGGTTAACATTTTTCTAAAGACTAAAGAAAAGAAAAATTCTAGGTCCTGACGGAATAGGTGGTCGGACTCAAAGAAATGAGTCCTGCAGGTAGCAGATATTTTCTGTTTTCTTTTCAACATGTCTCTCCAAACATTTAGGGTCCCACAGCTCTGGAAAGACTCTGTTGTTGTCCAATCCCAAAAACTAAGACTGCTCTGTCCCTGAACGACTTCTTTAGTTATGAAGTCATTCGAAAAACTGGTCCAGGAGATCCTCTTGTCAAAAGTTGTGGATCATTTGGACCCACTTCAATTTGCTTATCATTCATGCAGAGTGGAGGACGCAACAGGAGCTCTTTTAAATATGATTTTAGGACACCTTGAAGGTATAAAAACCTTTAGATTGCTTTTAATTGACTTTTCATCACTTTTAACTGTATTCAGCCCCACATGTTAGCAGAGAAATTACAATGTCTGTATGATCTGGACTCAGACCTCATCTGTTAGCTGATGGACTTTTTAACTGTTCGGTCTCAGCGGATGAAGGTCGATGGGGTCCTCTCTGATGTCCTTCTGTCCTCTACCGGTTCTCCTCATGGGCTGTGTTCTTTCGCCACTTTTATTCATTTTATATACAAACAATTGTCGCAGCCAGTTTCCACAGCGTCACATTTTAAAGTTTGCTGATGACTCTGTCATCCTGTCCCTTCTCAGCAGTGAGGACCCAGACCCTGGGTCTGTGGTCGGGACGTCATTGAATGGTGTGAGTCTTCTTTTCTAAAGTTAAGTGTTTCTAAAACAAAGGAGATGGTCATTGATTTTGGAAAAGACTCTTCAGTTGCAGCTCCTGTGGTCATTAATGGTGAAGCTTTTGAGGTGCTGCAACAGTATAAATATATGGAAACAGTTCTTGGTGACAAACTTTTCCCTCCATGTGAACGAAAGTTACTACTGTAACTACGGTTGCTGATAATGTCAGATATGTCATCAGCAGAGGGGAGGGAGAAGACAGAGAAAGGGAGGGAGGGAGGGGGGAGTTCAACAAGGATGCTAGGGGCAGTATTTGGTCCAAGGTGTTTATGAATTGAAATAATCTTTTCATTGAAATATGACATAATGGAGTTGCAAAATTCTGTGGAAACCATGTGAGAGGGCAGGGAGTTAGGAGATGAGACAGAACGGTGGAGGAGAGAGAACATTGGCCCTCATGCACGAAAATGTTCGTATTTTTATCCTAAATTTCTCCTACTTTTGTTCGTACGAAGCGTTCGTACGAACATGCCACGTCAGATCCAACAAAGTCTTCTATCCACAGGAAAAGCGTGTAAACGGGCTGCTTAAAGTTGATGGATCCCACCTGTTCTACTCACCTGCGCGTGCTCGCGGGAAGGTAATTTACATAATTTCCACCCCTCAAAACACCATATAAGGCCACGCTTCCTGCCTTCAGACAGCAGGAAGTGTCCATTCATTCAAACTCGAAGTAAAAGGAGGAACTTCACGCGTTCGGAGATCTGCTCTCAGTGGCGCTGTGGCTACCCCCCACCCCCCGCAAGTGTCGGATGGTCAAATACCTTTAATTTTAGTGTACTGTGTTACAGTTTCACTTATTCAGAAGAGCTGTGGCGCACCGCTACCCCCCCCCCCCGCAAGTGTCGGATGTGTTTTTCAACAGAAGCATTTTAAAATGTCTCGAAACTACAGTTAACATCATATTAATATTGTAGTGCATATGTTTTGTCTCCCGTGGGTCGTACAGTATCAGAAATCAAGAATAAATGGTTTGATCTGAAAATGGCTTCAAACAAACATCTCGCCGCAGCACGGACAGGAGGTGGTCAGGAGATGGTGGACAATAAATGCCATGCTGCAAGATGCGTGCCAACATGTTTTGCAGCACAAATGATGCGCGCACCTCCTGGTCAGTGCGCACCTCCTGGTCAGTGCGCACCTCCTGGTCAGGGCGCACCTCCTGGTCGGTGCGCACCTCCTGGTCAGTGCGCACCTCCTGGTCAGGGCGCACCTCCTGGTCAGTGCGCACCTCCTGGTCAGGGCGCACCTCCTGGTCGGTGCGCACCTCCTGGTCAGTGCGCACCTCCTGGTCAGGGCGCACCTCCTGGTCAGTGCGCACCTCCTGGTCGGTGCGCACCTCCTGGTCGGTGCGCACCTCCTGGTCAGGGCGCAACTACATTCTGCAGGTTATATTTCGAATCAGATATAATAATCAATTGCTCCGATGGTGTTTGGCACAAGATCAGTATAATTCGTACTTGTTCTGCGGCGGTGTATGGGGATTTTATGTACCTGGGTGTTAATATGAGGAGCGGCTTTGATGACCAAGGGGAGCGCACGGCCTGCGCGACACACCAGACAAATTAAACTTAAAATTATAATTCTAATTCAAACAGAATAACCTATTGTCAAGAATAATTATGGTGCGTGATTTTTTTAAACCCAAAATATTTTCTAAATAACGAAATATGAAGTTATTAGTGAAGGAAATCCATCTGGATAACAGCGGACCGACTGCTCGTAAAATATACGACAGGTCCGGACCACTCGTAAATTTTGTTCGTATCTGAGAAAAATCCTAGGATACGAAAACATTGTTGAATGCCACAAATGATCCTAAATCACTCGTACGCACAGTTTAAGAACAAATCTGTGCGTACGAACGGTTCGTGCATGAGGGCCAATGTCTTTGAATTACCAACATTAGAACTGATGATGTCTGAGAAGTAGCTGGATTTGGCTTGAGAAATACTGTTCTTGTAATGGATGAGGTGGTTTGCATAAAGTTCCTTGTGGATTGTGAGACCGGATTTTTATAAAGACGCTCTAGCTGGCGACCTTTGGTTTTCAGGGAGCGTAGTGCTGGAGTGAACCAGGGTGCAGAATTGGTGAAGGAAACAGTCCGGGTTTTCAAAGGAGCAACAGAGTTAATGATGTTGGTTAGGCTGGTGTTGTATAATGTGACGAGATCATCTGGGTTGGAGGAGCTGAAGGTGGAGAGGGTATCATTAATATGAGATAAAAGAGTGTCATGGTTGATATTCTTGATATTACGGAAGGAAAGAGTGCGTTGAGGTTTATCTGAGGAAAATTTAAGATTAACATTGAATGAAATCATCAGGTGATCAGTAAATGGAAGTTCATCAGAAGAACAGTTAAGAGGAGAAAGTCCAGAGCAGCAGAGTAAGTCCAGGGTGTGGCCCATCTTGTGCGTTGGAAAGTTGATGAATTGTTGAAAGCCGCAGCTGTCCAGGCAAGATGTGAAGTCTCTGGTGAGGGGGTTGTTCACATCATCAAAATAAACGTTGAAATCACCCAGCAGGATTACATTGGGTGAAAGAGCTGTTAAATGGGCCATTAATGCAGCAAAGTCATTCATGAATGAGCTGTTCACTTTTGGAGGACGGAAAAGAGTGGCAACAACAGTTGAAGTGGGGCCATTCAGCATGCAAACACTGCACTCAAAGGAGGAGGAGTGTGGGGGGTGAACCGGAGTGACCTTCCAGTTCTCGCGGTGAATCATCGCGAGACCTCCCCCTTTCCCTGAGCCCCTGGCCTTCGCGGTGTAAACAAACCCCGGTGGGGTAGACTCGTTCAGATTAAAAAAGTCGTTTGGTTGTTGCCACGTTTCTGTTAAGCAGAGGAAATCCAGTTTTCGGTCGGATATTTGATCATGAACAAGCTGACCTTTGCCCGTGAGGGAGCGAACGTTCAGAAGTCCAAACTTCACGGAGGAGGCGGAGGTAGTGACTGGAGCGTTAGCCGACCGAGCTAGGTTGGCTAATGTGCTGACCGAGCGTTGCGGCGTGAAGAATGGCGAGAGTCAGACCAGATGGAGGTTATGGGATGAGCCTTGTCTGCGTTCAGTCGACGGCGCGAGCCCCGGTGGATGTATCTCCGACGAGGATGGAAGGTAATTTCCTCCAGAGGGAGCACGGGCGGCGCGGCCGGTAGAAAGCGAAGACGAAGTAGCTCCACGGCCGAATAATGGAGCAGACCAGACGCTGGGTGTTGTTGGATGAGAAGCAGCAGAGTCCAGACGAGAGCAGGCAGCAGGTAAATCCAAGTAAAATCCATGTTTGTTGATGAGAAGATATGTCCAGGCAAGGGTCGGTGAAAAAACAGCAGAAAGTACTGCATAAAACAAAGCAAGAAAAAAGTACAGGGAGCAACGGCTGCGAGATACGCACGCGTTCACCCCCGGAAGTAGACGATTTTTTCAAATGACAACAAAGTCACCCCGTGACCTGCCAGGGACCCACGTGACTCTATATAGGCCCGTAGCATCCGGCGTTCCAATGCCTCAAAACTTCTCACAAAAGCAAGGATTCCGAGGGACCAAGCACTCTGGCGGTCATCCGGGATTCATAGAACCGTAGTTACAGTAGTAACTTTCATTCTATTTCATCCCTGATAGGTGGGGCTTAGCACTGGATGACTCATGCAAACATGGTCACGAGGAATTAGCAACGTTCAAGGAATGACTACCACGCCACTCACCATAATGTGATGGAGAGGTAATTTGCTCCAGAACTCCTTGCAAGGGATGGGGCGCAGCGACATTCACCTGTAAAACTGAGTAAAGGTACTCGGTGATGTCCAGGAGGTTGCGAGGCATATAATGTCCAACGGTACCCCTGTCATGGCAGCAAACGAGGTTGACACACCCCTCGTAGAATGGCACTATGCTCCCGCCAGC
>JBBPBX010007651.1:10072-36314 GCA_038048925.1 Garcialebias charrua | reverse complement strand
AGGTAGGGGGTGAAAATTATATTTAAAAAAAAAATTATTCATTCATTCATTCATTCAACCTTTATTTATCATGCTAACGGAGCGCGCACACACATTAAATGTACAGTAGTGTACTGTAATGTTAAACATTGCTATTCACATTTACAGAATAAATAAAAATATATTTTCTTACTTTGAGATGGTCAAAGCCGACATCTTAGGTTGCCATGCGTTGATTGTTGTCGGGGCCGAGCAGCGCGGCGGCCGGCCAGTGAACCACCGCAGCTGCTCCAGACCTGTGTTAGCTAGCTGGCGCTTTGCGGAATCTATCGCCAAAAGGAACACCGTTTTCAGTGAGAGCCATTTGAGGTCCGCAGATGCCAGGGGTTAGAATAGGAGGGACAAAAGAGCCTCAAGCACCAGAGAAAGATCCCATGCTGGTGCCACAGGGCGGTTGGGTGGGTGCAAACGCTAAGCACCTCTCAAAAACAGTACAATGTCCTTGTCTTGGCCTACCGAACAACCATTCAGGCCGATATGCCAACGGGAAATGGCAGCAACATATACCTTCAAGGTAGATGGGGACCGTCCTCGATCCAGTAATGCTTGCAGGAAGGTCAGTATGTCAAGAGACTGAACACTGCACTAGATCCTGCAATTTATGGTAGCACCAGGTCACAAAAGCCGACCACATTAGCATAGATGGCCCGCGTGGACATTGGCACCCACGCATTAGCCATTGTACATCCTACTGACCCGGTGTATCCTGAAAAAGTGGGCCCTGGCTCTGCAGGGGCCAGATCCAGATCTGGACCCCGCCTGCTTCGGGGTGCAAAATCCGACCGTCCATCTGAGAAAGAAGATCCCTCCTGGAGGGGAGACGCATCGGCGAGCCAGAGCTGAGCTCGTGCAATAGAGGGAACCAAGTCCTTGCTGGCCAGAAGGGGGCCACCAGCAGAACCGTGTGCCCCTTCGGACAAACCTGCAGGAGAGTCTGAAAAAGTAGGCTGAATGGTGGAAAAGCATAAAGGAGGATCCAGGGCCAGTCGTGTACCAGTGTATCGTGGCCCAGAGGGCTGCTGTCATCCAAGGAGAACCAAAGGGGACAGTGGAATGCGTCCCTTGAGACAAAGAGGTCCACGTCTGCTCTGCCATAGGCCATCCAGATCCTCTCCACCACATCTTGGTGAAGCTTCCACTCTCCCTGGAGTAGCTTCTGACGGGATAGAAAATCTACTGGCACGTTCTGTGGTCCCAGGATGTAGGGTGCTCTGAGGCTGGCCAAGTATGGAGCAGCCCAGGTTAGAAGTCGTTGAGTTAAGGACAACAGTTTCCTTGACCTGGTTCTCCCTTGGTGGTTGATGTGAAAAACCACAGTGGTGTTTTCTAACCTCACCAGCACATGCTTCACCTGCAAGCCTGGAAGAAAGCTCAGAAGGGCCAGAAGCACAGCCTGTAATTCCAGAACATTGATGAGTTCCCTGCTCTACTGCTGGGACCATGTCCCGTGAGCCATGTGAGCCTGCCAGGTGGCACCCCAGCCCGTGGAGAATGCATCCGTAAACACAACTTCCCGGTGGCACGGGAGGGAACCGAGCGGGATCCCCACTGTCATAAACAATCTCACCCTCCATTGGGACAGAGACTGGAGACATTGAAGGCCCACTCAAAGTCTTCTGAGACAATGAGTGTTCCATGAGGAGTCTAGATTCAAGCCGTTCAGCCATATCTGAAGCACATCTGAAGGGGCCGCAACGATAGCAGCCCCAAGGGCACCATGATGGATGCAGCTGTAAGCATCCCTAGAAGTCGAAGATACCACACCAGAGGCGGTGCCATGCTGCGCCTGAATTCTGGGAGCATGTTCAATATACCGTCGACCCGCCGGGGTGGAGGGCAAGCAGTTATTGAGATGGAATTCATGGCAATGCCTAGGAAGATGGTCTCCTATGAGGGAGTCAGATTGCTTTTCTCCATGTTCACCTGCAAGCCTAAGCGTCCCACTTGCTAGAGCACTAATCGGGTATCTCGAACCGCCTGATCCCACGTCACGGCATGAGTGAGCCAGTCGTCCAGACACGGGAGGATCTTTAGGCCTTGCGCTTGTAGAGGGAAGAGGACAGCTGAGACAAATCGGGTGAACACCATGGGAGACAGCAAAAGACAGTACGGAAGACCCTGAATTGAAAGTGTTGCCCTTGAAAGGCAAAACGAAGTAACCGCCAATGGGGTAGCGTGATTGGAACATGGAAATAAGCATCCCTGAGATCTATGGAAGTGAACCAATCACCCAGGGAAATCGTCCACAACATGTCCTTGGTGGTCAGTATGCGGAAAGGCATGACCTTCAAGTATACATTCAGGCCCCTGAGGTCCAGAAACGGATGTAGACCCTCAGACTTCTTCAGAACTAGAAAATACATGGAATAAAAGCCCCTTGGATCCAGCAGGGGATCCACAGGCTCTATAGCTCCGTTGGCCAGCAAGGTGCAGATTTCTCTGTTCAGTGCCTGCGCCTTCACCAGGTTGCGGATCCCAGTCATCCTGACTTGGTCAGGGGCGGGGGGCCGGCAATGGAATTGAAGACGATACCCCCGGGACAGGGTGGACAACATCCACAAGTCCGGGGTGTGGGCAGCCCAGTACTGTAGTTGAATTGTCCCGGGGTAAAATAACCGACTGCCGGACCTAAGGCATCATCTGCGGAGCCCCCGACCCCATGAAAGCCCTGGAGGACGCCAGCTAGACTGTGTTGCTCGAAAAGAGTGAGATGGCCTAGCCGCAGCTGGGTCACAAGCCCGACTTCTCTGACCTGGAGCAGGTCTCTGGGCCGATCTCCGACCTTGCGTTGGGTCCTGAGGCTCAATGAAAGAAGGAGATGGGCGCGAGGACCTCCGTGAGGGACCTGTAACCATCCAAGTGCCAACTGGTTGGCGATCACGTCTGTGAAGCCCTGCCAGCTTCTGCCTTGTTCGAGACGCCTGAGCTGTACGGTCCAAGGCGTCCAGTGCTGCAGAGCCAAAAAGTTCCCATGGAACAACAGGTAGGTCCCGGAGGGTTCTCGTACAAGGCTTAGTAAGTGACAAGCGTGGAGAGTGTACGTCCGATCTCCCATGTCATGAAAGCAAAGGCTTGCAGAGATGCATCAACCAAGGCTTGCGTGAGGTGGTCCAGTGGAACAGATTCCAAAGAGGAAGACAGGGCCAGCATAAGATGGGAGAGAGAGAGTTCCCAATCCGGCCCATGCGGGCCCCAGAATCATAGGCCTTGAAGAGAAGGTCATCAGTAATACGGCACTGAGGCCGTGGACAATGGGCATTGGGCCGCAAGTCCTCATCAGGTGGGATAATAAGAGAGGCAATGCTCGGTTCCACTGTAGGCATCTGCCCCAAGCCAACCCTGGGTGCCTCCTGCATGGTCGCCAGGACCCTGCCATCCCTTGTCAGACGAGAAAATGCCTTGGTGTCTGACCAGCAAGCATGTAGTTGCTGTATATACTCCTCCAAAGGAGAAACCACAAAGGCAGCCTCTCTGATCTACTGCGTCTGAAGAAAGCGCTGGAAGCTGCAGGCTGGGCCTGAGGGACACCAATCTGTAAACGGGCAAGAGCCGTTAGAATGGCGGCTGTCACAGACTCCTCTGTATCTTCCTGGGAGGCAATGGAGCCAGACCCAGAGGCCCCGGAGTCCAGCTCCGGAAGGTCCTCACAGAAATGGGTGCCAGAGGCCACCACCAAAGTAGCATAGTCACCAGTGACTGATGCTTCATCCCGCTCACCCTGTCGCAATCACTATCAGCCTGAAAGAACTGCAGGAGGGCCTTCATGTGGGCTAGCTTGGTAGTGAGGTGATCCACTCTCGTGGACAACCTCTCTGAAACGGGCCGTCTGGCTCACTTCGCCTGCAGCGAAAACGTAGCCACAGGAAGCCTTTTGCACATCGCCTGTCCTGGCTGCAATGGGCTATGCGGCGCAGCGCCCGCCCAGTCGGTAGGCTGCTCCAGCGCAGCCAACCGATCCGGTCTGACTGACCGGGACATGACGCAACAGTTGGGGCAAGTGTTATCTGACAGCGTCTCCCGCAGATGTCCCACACCGAGACAGGAGGGACATAAGTAACGCCCGTCCTCGGGGTGAAGCGGCGCCAGACAGGTCGAGCAGCACAAATTATCCAGCATCATACCGCTGAAAGGCGTGATCAGCCCGCCACCAACAAAAAGTCAACACGAGCAGAAAACGCCACTGGCGACTTCGTTTGTAGGAGAAAAAAAACCCCGTAGAAGCTACAAACTCGAGGTGAGCGGAAACGTCACTGGTGAGTTAGATAAACTATAGAACAACTCGGCGCGAGCAGAGATGTCACTGGTGAGTTGAAATAAACAAACAATAGAAAACTCAACACGAGCGAAAACGCTACAGGTGAGCCAGATAAAACGACCAGAACGGAAGATTAATGTAGCGTGAGCAGAAAAAGCCACTGGTGAGTTAGATAAACTATAGAACAACTCAGCGCGAAAACGCCACTGGTGAGTTGAAATAAACAAAGAATAGAAAAACTCAGCGCGATCGAAAACGCTTTAGGTGAGTCAGATAAAACTACCCTATTTTCCAGCGTATAAATCACCGTATTTTTTTCTAATTTGCATGTCCTGCGACTTATACGGCAAAGCAACATATTTATGGATTTTCCCCCCATATTTTTAGACAAATTTTGGGCTGAGATATGACCGTTTCTATTAATTCTGACAAAAAAATTGAGCAGTACCACTTTTGGCCACTAGGGGGGCAGGCAGTACCACTTTCGGCTGCTAGGGGCGTAGGCAGTACCACTTTCGGCATCTAGGGGCACAGTACCACTTTCGGCCGCTAGGGTTCACAGAGCGTTCCTAGCTCATGTGTCCGACAGCAGACTCATCTGGTCGGACTCACTCTGTCACAGCACGGCCTCCTCATCCCTGGAGCTCTGACACTTCCAGAGTCCACCGAGCATTCCCAGCTCATGTGTCCGACAGCAGCCTCCTCTGCTCTGACTCACTCTGTCGCAGCACGGCCTCCTGCTCTCTGGAGGTCTGAACTAGGGCTGAACGATTAATCGCATTTGTGATAATCTCGCGATATGTTAAAACGTGATTCTCTAATCGTACAGGCTGCGATTTGACTGGTCACGTGACTTGGGAGTGAGCTGAGCTGAGCGGAGCAAAACCGAGCAGGCAAGGAGGGGGAGACGTCAACACCGCGCGCTCCAACACAGGCTCGACAGAAGTCATAAAAGTTAAAAATTCAGGTAAGTTAGCCCATGTAAACGTGTATCTGATCTTAGAGGCTGAAACACCGAGACAGCGCAAGATAAACAGAGAGCGAGCTGGTCATGTGACCGGGCCTGTTGTTGACGGTGCCCTGTTAGCAGCTAGCTCAGCAAGCTAACGTTCTGCGTGAAAAAGCGCATTCATTATCCGATTTTTTTAAACAGTTTTGTCATTAGTGATATGAATTAATACAGAACCAGTAACACACACGTTTCGCGCAAGCTTTTTTTTTTTTTTATGCGGTGTTAGCTTAGCTTTAGCGTAGCTATTTTTTTATTTTTTTATTTAACGTAGCTATTTAGATGAGGTGATGCATTTTCTCATTACGTGTACAGTATTATCAAACCTGGTCGTGATGTCACGACTCTTATACTATCATTTTTATTGTCCGTTTTAAATAGAAATGTTAATTATTATGTTCAGTAATGTGAAGCTATTTAGTCATCACGTTTTGCATCCACCTAACGTTGACAAACTGGGAAAAGCTAAAACCTGTACATTGTTTTTAACTAACAAAGTGAGAAGATTTTTCTGGTCCTCAATTTTTGCACGTGTGAGTGAGAGTGGAGGATGTGTGTTTATTTTTTATTTTGTATTACAGGACATGCACTAAAGGATGACAGAGTGTCAAGAGCAAGAAGCTGGTGGGGCACTTCTCCCACAGTTGGAAGAAGAAGGCAGCAATGACTGAAGCACAGAGGGAGCTCAAACTTCCTGGACACAGCCTCATCACTGAATGTTCAACAAGATGGGGATCCCAAGAAATGATGATTGCCAGGGTGCTAGAACAGCTCAAAGCCATTTCTCAGGTGCTGTCAGTGGCGCAAATGGGCGCTATGCCGTGGATGCACCGCATGGGGGCGCTGTACTTAAGAGGGTGTCAAAACTGTCTCTAGGAAAAAAAAAAAAATTCTAGCAGGCATTTTCTTTAACTGCATGAAATGACAATAACAGGAACAGCACTGATTAGGCGCCCCCCTGTTCCTTCACCTCCCTCCTCCTATCTCTCTGCTCTCCCTTCACACACAGGTGCTGCTGTGAACACGCGCCCACAGGCGCGTTATTTATTTATTTTTCACTCGTGCACTGGAGCGGCAGAAAAGAAAAATATCCAGGGCGCAAAACAGAAAAAGGGAGAAGGAAGTTTATGTTTATGTTTATTAAATTTGTTCTTTTTTTACAAAAGAAACACAATACAAGACAATCCCATAAATGATAATGTACAAAATATAAAAAAATGAAAGGTAGCAGAAAGAAGAATAAATCTTATTATATCTGCCCCTTTTTTCAAACAATCAGATTAAACAATAATAATCTTCCACCAACAGTACAAAATGACTAACTCTTTCTAATTTTCTAACTAATACAATACACAATACGTCATTTCATATATATATTTTTTAACAAATTTATTTTTATCATTTTCTTAAATGTAACATTGACTTGGCATTTTTAACTACATTCTCCAAGCCATTCCATAATCTAATTCCCTGGATTGAGGTAGAACGTCCCTTCAAACTAGTTCTGAATTGTGGTTTTATAAACATCTCTGTTCCCTTAAGGTTATAACAACTTTGTCTTTTAACAAAATGCATTTGGATATTTAAAGCTCGTAGCTCCCAAAGTTTTTGGCAGGATGGAAAAAAGCCTTTCAGCGTGGTCAAAAGATAGTAGGTAAGTACAGTCAGTGTATGAGCAGGACAGGAGGCGTGTAAATATTCAGGTATTAGCTAAAGCTAGCCTAATATGAATCGTCCCATATTTGGCTGTTAAATAAATGTTGCCAGAGATGGTCACGTGACTTGGGAGTGAGCTGAGCTGAGCGGAGCAAAACCGAGCAGGCAAGGAGGGGGAGACGTCAACACCGCGCGCTCCAACACAGGCTCGACAGAAGTCATAAAAGTTAAAAATAAAATATTGTCATATGTCATATAAATAAAATAAATATTAAACAAATCACATCTAGGGGAGCCTAGATGTGATTTGTTTAATATTTTTATGAATATTTGATACGTGTCACACACACATCCACACAGTGTAAGAATCACCTAAATAAAACTCAGGAAACATTAACACAGGAAAGCAAAACTGTGGTGGCAGTTCCCAGCTATGTTCCAACGCAGTGCTGCAATTTATTCACTCATATGTACATTTATTATTATTGATTCTTTAATTAAAGATGAGTTGTACAAGTTTATGTGTGTATCTCCTCAGTGTCACTATAGCCCTTAGACTCAAAAAGATTAGTGACCCATGTTCCCAACCTTTTTGGCAGAGGGACACTTGAGTTTAAATGTCTTATTTAATATCACTACAGTGGTGTGTGTTGTGATGTATCTGGTACGTCAGATAAGATGAAATGTCCAGTCAGTAACTGTTATCCAACAAGGAGATCATTTAAGTTAAAGTTTCATTTCTATTGTGGTTTGACTGCTGTATTTTTAATCTACTTAACACAAAATTAATGTCATTCAGCTGTGAGGATGGAGAGAAGGAAGAGAAGATGACAGAGGAATCAGGACAGACTGGGGAAGGCAACAGGTTGGTCTAATGCAGGTGGAAGTGAGGGAACAGCTACTTAATCCCAAGCAATAACATGTAAACATTATTTTTAAAAACTGTATTAAGATCTGTAATTTTTACAACTAATATATAATGCTTTTTTGACCATATGACAGTGCAGAATGCCACAGACAAAGGGTGAAGGAGACAGACACGAGGTCAGTGATAGAGGAGACAAGTGATGACATCAGGTAGGAATAATTACATTAGGGAGGCAACAAAAACCTATACTGTATACCATGATGGTTTGAATTTCTGATGACCATCTTTCATTGTCTTCTTTCACGGAAAGTAACAGTTTAAATGTCATAAATGTTAAAACTCTGACATGGACTCCAGGCTGTTAAGATTTCATATTTTCGCTACATAAAATATTGAGCACTGATTACCACTATTGTTATATATTTTTACTTTATTAAACTTCTTATTTGTTTATGATTGGAATGATCACCTGATATAATATGTAACATAAAAAAATCTGTAATATTGCTACTGTATTTTCTAAGTGCATGACTAAGGGAGGAAAGCTGTATGAGGCGGCAGGTAAAAAAAAAGGGGGGGGGGGGCGCCGTTGATGTTTTCGCATCCACCTCAAAAATATGTAGTTGCGCCCCTGTCAGGTGACCGTTATGCACACTCCCTTATCCCAACCTGGCAGGATATTGAGGTGTTGGAGTCTGTTCACAAGGCTCTGCATCCTGCTGTTACATACTGACTGACTATAATGTTTACATTATTGTTCCAAGAGGTTTTTTTTTAACATCTAAAACATTTAATAAGAACAGATACTAGATTATTTTGTGTTCACCGAGTTTGAATTCCCAGAACGAGTTGGTTAAAGAAGATTCTCTTTATGTTTTTTGCACTTTATTTTTTATGATGTTACTGGCTGGAAAGCAGTAAGTTTAATTTTTTATATCTAATTTTTTATATTTATTTATTAACTGTCATGTGAAGTTCAGACAGTACCGGTAGTTAGGAAGTTCACTTAACTTGTTTACTATTGTGTTTATGAAACAAGAAAAAATAGAAATGGTGAAAAGAAAAGTCATACATTTGCTTGTTTTATTGTAATCTCTGCTTTAAATAAATCTGACATTGTTTATTATAAAATAGATTGATTTATTGCTTCTGTTTGTTGAAAAATACTTGAGAAGGTATTAAAAAATAATCGCATTTTAAATCGCAATCGCAATTTATAGGAAAAAAAATAATCGCAATTAGATTATTTTCCAAAATCGTTCAGCCCTAGTCTGAACTACGTGTTACCTCAGGAGGTTGCAGAACTCTTCACCAGCAACACAGAGGATGAAGAATTCAACAGGTTTGAATAAAAATAAATAAATAAATAGGCGTTTCTGTCATCATTATGGGCGGGTGCGTGTAGTAATTTTAAAGCCTTTTTTATTTCGTCAGCTTCATTTTGCCATGTTTTAACTGTCAAAGTGAATTTATTAAGAAAAGTTCAGCTGAGACACACTTTTACTATAATGTCAGCAAACAAATGTTTTTTTAGGTGTTTATCTTGTTAAATTTTCAAGAGATGCAGGTCTGTTCGCTGCGCGTGCACGTTTTGTTGATCCGACATAGGGAAACTATTTAAATACAGCTGATTTGACGATTACGTGCATTTATTAAGGAAAAGTTCAGTTCAGATACAACTTTACTATAATGTCAGCGAACAAATATATATTTTGAGGTGTTTATCTTGTTAAATTTTAAAGAAACGCAGCGTTCCCAAACGTGCGGGTGCACATTCTGCACGTAGAAAAACGAATTTTTAAATCCAGCTGATTTGACAATTATGTTCATTTATTAAGGAAAAGTTCTGCTAAGACACATCTTTGCTATAATTTTCAGCAAACAAACAATTGTTTTTAAGTGTTAATCTTGTTAAAGTCCTTCTGTGCACGCTCCTATGGCCATTTCACAGCTACCGTATTTTCTGGTGTATAGGTCGCACCGGTGTATAGGTCGCATTGTCCAATTATCACCAATAGATTGGAAAAATCCCTAGATAGGTTGCACCGGTGTATAGGTCGCACCTACGTTTAGCTCTGCTGCAAATGTCTGCCACAGGAGCGCACAGCAAGGCTTTTAAGAAGATTAACACTTAAAAACAATTATTTGTTTGATAAAAATTATAGCAAATATATGTCTGAGCCACCCATTCCACATTCCATTGGGTCTTCCACTGAGGAAGCGGAGCCTGGGGATTTTGGGACAGGCTCTCCAATCTCTAGTGCTGAGGACGCCAAAGTGGTTAAAAAGCTCTGTGGTGGCAGGGCTCCGGGGGTGGATGAGATTCATCCTGAGGGGTCGGGTGCATTGTGGAATGGGTGGCTCATTGTGGAATGGGTGGTGGCCGAGGACGGGGACCCTGGCGGTCTGATCCTCAGCTACAGAAGCTGGCCATTGGGACATGGAATGTCACCTCTCTGGTGGGGAAGGAGCCTGAGCTAGTGTGTGAGGTTGAGAGGTTCCGGCTAGAAATAGTCGGACTCACCTCAACGCATGGCTCTGGCTCTGGAACCAGTTTCCTTGAGAGGGGTTGGACACTCTTCCACTCTGGAGTTGCCCCTGGTGAGAGGCGCCGAGCAGGAGTGGGCATACTTGTTGCCCCCCATCTTGGTGCCTGTACGTTGGGGTTCACCCCGGTGAACGAGAGGGTAGCCTCCCTTCGCCTACGTGTGGGGGGACGGGCTCTGACTGTTGTTTGTGCCTATGCGCCAAACGGCAGCGCAGATTACCCACCCTTTTTGGAGTCCTTGGAGGGGGTATTGGAGAGTGCGCCTCCTGGGGACTCCCTTGTTCTACTGGGGGACTTCAACGCTCACGTGGGCAATGACAGTGAGACCTGGAGGGGTGTGGTTGGGAGGAACGGCCCCCCTGATCTGAACCAGAGTGGTGTTCTGTTATTGGACTTCTGTGCTCGTCATGGATTGTCCATAACGAACACCATGTTTAAGCATAAGGGTGTCCATATGTGCTCTTGGCACCAGGACACCCTAGGTCGCAGTTCGATGATCGACTTTGTTGTCGTCTCATCTGATCTGCGGCCGCATGTCTTGGACACTCGGGTGAAGAGAGGGGCGGAGCTGTCAACTGACCACTACCTGGTGGTGAGTTGGCTCCGATGGTGGGGGAGGATGCCGGTCAGACCTGGCAGACCCAAACGTATTGTGAGGGTCTGCTGGGAACGTCTGGCAGAGTCTCCCGTAAGACGGAGCTTTAACTCCCACCTCCGGGAGAGCTTTGAACACGTTCCAAGGGAGGCGGGGGACATGGAGTCCGAGTGGGCCATGTTCCGCGCCTCTATTGTCGAGGCAGCTTATCGGAGCTGTGGCCGCAAGGTTGTTGGTGCCTGTCGTGGTGGCAACCCTCGAACCCGGTGGTGGACACCGGCAGTGAGGGATGCTGTCAGGCTGAAGAAGGAGTCCTATTGGGCCTTTTTGGCTTGTGGGACCCCGGAAGCAGCTGATAGGTACCGGCAGTCCAAGCGGCATGCGGCTCGGGTGGTTGCTGAGGCAAAAACTCGGGCGTGGGAGGAGTTCGGAGAGGCCATGGAGAATGACTTCCGTACGGCTTCGAGGCGATTCTGGTCCACCATCCGGCGTCTCAGGGGGGGAAAGAGGTACGAGACCAACACCATTTATGGTGGAGGTGGCGTGCTACTGACCTCAACTCGGGATGTTGTGAGTCGGTGGGCGGAATACTTCGAAGACCTCCTCAATCCTACTGGCACGTCTTCCACTGAGGAAGCAGAGCCTGGGGACTTTGGGTCGGGTTCTCCGATCTCTGGTGCTGAGGTCGCCGAGGTGGTTAAAAAGCTCCGCGGTGGCAAGGCTCCAGGGGTGGATGAGATTCGCCCGGAGTTCCTTAGGGCTCTGGATGTTGTAGGGTTGTGTTGGCTTACGCGACTCTGCAATATCGCGTGGACATCGGGGGCAGTTCCCTTGGATTGGCAGACTGGGGTGGTGGTTCCCCTATTCAAAAAGGGGGACCGTAGGGTGTGTTCCAACTATAGGGGGATCACACTCTTAAGCCTCCCTGGTAAGGTCTATTCAGGGGTTCTGGAGAGGAGGGTCCGTCGGATAGTCGAACCTCGGATTCAGGAGGAGCAGTGTGGTTTTCGTCCTGGTCGTGGAACACTGGACCAGCTCTACACCCTCAGCAGGGTCCTGGAGGGTGCGTGGGAGTTTGCCCAACCAGTTTACATGTGCTTTGTGGACTTGTCTGGAAAGGAGGGTCCGTCGGATAGTCGAACCTCGGATTCAGGAGGAGCAGTGTGGTTTTCGTCCTGGTCGTGGAACACTGGACCAGCTCTACACCCTCAACAGGGTCCTGGAGGGTGCGTGGGAGTTTGCCCAACCAGTTTACATGTGCTTTGTGGACTTGGAGAAGGCATTCGACCGCGTCCCTCGGGGGGTTCTGTGGGGGGTACTCCGGGAGTATGGGGTACCAGGCCCTTTGATAAGGGCTGTTAGGTCCCTGTACGACCGGTGTCAGAGCTTGGTCCGCATTGCCGGCAGTAAGTCAGGCTCGTTTCCGGTGAGAGTTGGACTCCGCCAAGGTTGCCCTTTGTCACCGATTCTGTTCATAACTTTTATGGACAGAATTTCTAGGCGCAGCCAAGGTGTTGAGAGGATCCGTTTTGGTGGCCTTAGAATCGCTTCTCTGTTTTTTGCAGATGATGTGGTCCTATTGGCTTCATCAGTTCGTGATCTACAGCTTTCGCTGGAGCGGTTTGCAGCCGAGTGTGATGCGGCCGGGATGAGGATCAGTTCCTCCAAATCCGAGGCCATGGTCTTGAGCCGGAAAAGGGTAGCATGCCCTCTCCGGGTCGGGGATGAGGTCCTGCCCCAAGTGGAGGAGTTTAAGTATCTCGGGGTCTTGTTCACGAATGAGGGAAAACTGGAGCGTGAGATCGATAGGCGGATAGGTGCAGCATCCGCAGTGAAGCGGGCTCTGTACCGGTCTGTCGTGGTGAAGAGAGAGCTGAGTCGAAAGGCAAAGCTCTCAATTTACCGATCGATCTACGTTCCCACCCTCATCTATGGTCATGAGCTTTGGGTTGTGACCGAAAGAACGAGATCTCGGATACAAGCGGCTGAAATGAGTTTTCTCCGCAGGGTGTCTGGACTCTCCCTTAGAGATAGGGTGAGAAGCTCAGTCATCCGGGAGGGACTCGGAGTAGAGCCGCTGCTTCTCCACATCGAGAGGAGCCAGTTGAGGTGGCTCGGGCATCTGGTTAGGATGCCTCCTGGACGCCTCCCTGGTGAGGTGTTCCGGGCATGTCCCACCGGGAGGAGACCCAGAGGAAGACCCAGGACACGCTGGAGGGACTATGTTTCTCGGCTGGCCTGGGAACGCCTTGGGATTCCCCCAGAGGAGCTGCTCCAAGTGGCTGGGGAGAGGGAAGTCTGGGCCTCCCTACTTAGGCTGCTACCCCCGCGACCCGACCCGGATCTGCTCATACAAACTCATGTTCGTGCTGCTGTTTATTCCCACTATATTAGGCTTAGTGTATTACTAGTTGATGTTTTTCTTAGTTAGTTCTCGATGTTATTACTGTTTTTCTCTTTCATTTGTTGTTGGATGTAACTGGGACCTCGTGTACATAATCTCGTTTTCATCTCATGTACCACATGCGGTGCAAATGACAATAAAGACTCTCTGACTCTGACTCTCTGACTCTGATAAGCGGAAGAAAATGGATGGATGGATGGATGGATGTGAAATACCCATTTTTACTTTATGATTCTTCAGAACACTTTGCATTACTTGCCATGTTGCCTTCATATCACCATTACTTTTATTTAATAAATCACTATAATATTCCTTCTTGTGTTTCCTTATAATCCCTACTAACTTACGGTATTTTTATACTTCTTATATTTTATGCTTTCTTTGGTCATACTTGTACATTTCTTATAAAGCTAGCAAACACATTTTAGGAGCAGAGAGGCAGTTTTTAAATTATGCTTTTATTTATGGAGGGGTAAAACGATCCAAACTGACCTCTGAACCTATGAAGAAAAGAACTGTCCCTCCATTCTTGTTAAATCAAGAATTAACTGTGAAAACCACATTTTCAGAGAAGCTGAACCTCTCATGAGCCTGATTACTGACATACCTGTAGAATGAAGAAAGGACTTAAATGTAGCCATTACGTGAGAAAGTAGTGAACCTTCACAGGATTGTCCAACCAACTGAAAGAAGTCCAAGAGCACAAAACTCATCCAGGAGGTCCCAGAACAAAATACGAAGCTCTGCAGGCCTCCAGTTCGAGTAAAAGAGATCATGGTTCAGTGTTAAGAAAGAGACGAGGGGGTAAAATGTTGGTCATGAGATGGTTCCATGGTCAAAAGCTGACGGAAAAGAGCACAAAAGCTCAACTGATATTCACCAAACGTCTTCATACAACTTTTGGGAAAATATTCTGTGAACGGACAATACAAACGTGTTTTATGGAAGGTTACCATCCTGTTACATTGAACACACTGACAGTGAAACACAGCAGTGGTAGTGTGATGGTCTGGGGCTGCTGCAGGACCTGTGAATTCTGCTCTCTACCAGAACATCCTGAAGGAGGATGTTCATCTGTCAGTCTGACCTGAAGCTCAAGAACATTCAGGTTCTGGACGAAGATCCAAAACACAGCAGCCATGTGACACATTGTCAGGCATGGCAAACACTCGACTGCAGTCCTTGAATTACTTTTCCACACAGGGCCAGGTAGCTTTGAACCCATAACAAAAATATAATCATTTGAATACAGATTTTATATTTTCTTTATCTGATTATAATGTCTGAAACAAAAACTTGAAGAAATCTAATCTGTAATGCACTCTATGCAAAAACAAATCCATCATGACATCAAATGTGGAGAAAGAAAACACTGAGCGACAGCAAACATAGTTTTGTAAAGAGAAATGTAGGTGTACTCGGTAAACTCTTCTAGATAAAAACATAAAATCTAGGAATAAAAGGAAAAAAATTTAATCTTTGGGATTTTGGATTGGATGATTTCTGAGTGTTTTTTAAACTGTATTAGTAATTTGCATCGCACAGTGAGAAAGTACGACTGCAGAGGAGGAAGAGTCTGACATATGGCGTCTAAGGTGCATGAAAAAGAAAGAAGTAAAACCAGAGTCTGTGGGCGAGTGGGTGTGTGGAGGTTAACGTAAAAAAAAAAGTTAAGTCAACCTGTTCTTTCACAGAAAAAAAGCATTTTCTGAATAAAAATTGGGAGTTGTGTAAAACATGTTTGACCCAGTCATGATGAAAACATTGTGGGAATCTTTTTACTCCATTTGCTGCTTCATATATCTGTGAAAGTCTGTGTGTGTGTGTGTGTGTGTGTGTGTGTGTGTGTGTGTGTGTGTGTGTGTGTGTGTGTGTGTGTGTGTGTGTGTGTGTGTGTGTGTGTGTGTGTAGCTTAGCAACCTCGGAGCTGATGACATCACACGCAGTCTCGGCAACAGCGTTGGGTGGAATGTAAACAGTTGCCAAAATAACACTGATGAACTCTCTTGGCAAATAATATGGACGACAACTTAGTGCTAACAGTTCAATATCTGGACTGCATAGACGACACTTCACAGTAACATGTCTAGGATTACACCATCTGTTGTTCACAAGCACTGCCAACCCACCTCCTTTTTTTTTTGCAACTCCTCTTTAAATCTCTATCTGCTTGTATAGTCAAAAAGCCTGGCAGAGAAATGCTGGAGTCGGGGATATGTTCCTGCAGCCATGTCTCAGTGAAACACATAACACTGCATTCCCAATACCGGTACTCTGGATGGGTCCTTGTTAGGGCTTGAAGTTCATCCAACTTGGTTTCCATCGATCTCACATTGCCCATCATGATCGATGGAAGAGATGATTCATTCTTCTCTCTTCTTTGCTCCTGCTCTGCATCCACATCTCCTTTTCAACTCATTTGAGATTTGGGGCTGTAGTTGAGATATTATTTGAGCTTTGGAGATGTTAACCAGCTGCTCCCGGTTGTAAAAAAAACAACCTTATTATGGTTACGCATCATAACAAATGTCCAAAAGCAAAGATATTTCTGTAAAAATCCTCCCAGCTGCACAGCATCTGACACCAGAGGAAATAATCATCCAAAAAAAGTGATTTATATGCAGAAAAAAGAAGAATTAAAGTTTTTCAAAAGTAATAACTCAGAAAGAAAGTAAGTGAGATACCCCAACATACAGCCAACTTGAGCGGCGCAATTCTACTATCTAGAAAGAATATATGCACATTGTTGCCCCTACTATTATCCAAGGAGGGCGAACTGCCCTGTCAACATAATCGAGTGCCCTGTCCCAAGTTTCGCTAACAGTTGGGGAGCGGAAACTGCTGCCAAGGACCGGAGACCACAGGATAAGTAGCTTCAGCCTAGCAATAGTAACGTAGTGCTCCCATAATTCCCCTGGCCAACAACCCCCGGCATTACTAACTTAGCACTGCGCTACCCTCTGGCCTCTAGCCTGGCCCTCACCTTCCTGCACAGCTCCGCTCAATTCTCATTTCCCTTCACTGCACAGTCTGGGACTTCTCCCATTAACAACCATTTCTCCGGTAGATTTTTGTTCGGACCAATCAGAGAACAGAAGGGACGGAGTTTTGGACCCTAACCCACGCCCCCACCTGTCCCAGCGCGCAGAGCCCTATAAAAGGGCTCTGCCAGCGCGCAGTCAGCGAGCAGCGGCATGTTCTCATTCAAAGCGATGCAGGACTGTTTTATATGTGACACAAATTTATTAATTTCCCCTTCTTAATCCCTTATCTGGAGTTTTCTTTTGTTTTTTTTGGCCAAAAGTCAAGTGATCGCTCGCTCCCTCCTCCTTCTCTCCCTCCGCTGAAATGAACAAGGAAATGGCTGAGGTTGTCACGAGAATTAAACTTGGGTTTTACGTTGCTGACCGAGTCCCATCAGATTTTCTGGTCTTTTGGTGAGCTGGACCAGCGATCCATGGTTTTTATTTTATTTTATTAAAATGTTTTATTAACATATAAACACAGAATTTGCGCAGCGAGAGAAAAGCTGCAGGAGGCGGAGCAGTTGTCAGTCAAGTTCACCAGAGCACGGGGGGTGGCTCTGAGGGGAGGGAGCAGAATGCTTTCCCTGTTCAAAATATCCAATGGTTTTGTTCCTCAGCAGAGGCCAACGCCTCCAGCAAGAATCGTTTCTCTATGGAAAAAGTCCAGACCCTTGTCTGAAGCGAAGTGAAGGACAGGGTCTGGTTTTAACCAGGCTATCTGGCCTCCAACAATCACACTATCAGTCACTCTTGTGTCACTCATTCATCTGCGCATGACTCAGGGGGAGGTAGAGAAGACCCAATTGTATCAATGTGTCTTTAGGTTTGACATACATTTAAAAATAAAATAGATTATCATTACTTTAGAACATCAATATAATAAACTAAAACTGCATAGTCTTAAAAGACTAAAATCTACTTCAGAGATTAAAATTATTATTAATTATTATTAAAATTATTTGTGGCATGGAGGCTGCACAGTTGCAGAGAGAAAAGCTCTGCAGAGAGTGGTGAAGGCTGCACAGAAGTCTGTGGGAGTCAGTCTCCCCACCATCACAGACATTTACACCTCCAGATGCAGAAAAAGAGCCACCTGCATCATGAAAGACCTCACTCACCCAGCACACTCACTCTTTGCACCACTCCCCTCGGGACGGAGGTTGAGGAGCATCAAATGTAGAACCACTAGACTGAGAAACAGCTTCTACCCTGAGGCTGTCAGACTCATGAATAAATAAATAATAAGAATAAACACTGCAAAATGTCACATCATACTGATACTGATCTGTTTCTTGTTGCTGCGTTCATCTGTGACCATCTGCTCATGTTCGTGCTGCTGTTTATAATGATGTTTTTCTACTACATTAGGGCTTAGTGTATTACTAGCTGATGTGATGTCTCTCTTAGTTAATCCTAGATGTTATTATTGTATTTCTCTTGCATTTGTTGTTGGATGTAACTGGGACCCTGTGTACATAATCTCGTTTTCAACACATGTACTACATGCGGTGCAAATGACAATAAATTCTCTCTGACTCTGACTCTGACTCTGAAAACGTGAACAGGTGAAGCAATGGTCTGGTGAATGTCAGAACAGTGGAGCTTGACAAAGTTGACTACCGGTAAAAGAATAGATACTCACCGTACTGTGGTACTGTCTCCAGGTTTCTGGACATTCCTGGAAAGACAGAAAAATACATTTTAATGTAGCATAATTCACATCAAATGGATATTAAAGCACTGTTATAATCATGAACATTATTTTTGAGGCACACAGAAACATTCCTGCATCTCTCCCTAAAGCTGACCAGAGGATTGGCCCAAATGGCCCTTGGACAATCTCCATCTGGCTCCCAAGATCCTTAAGCGAACAAAAAACAACTTTTAAATAAGTTGATAGAAAAAACAAACAAACACATTCTGTCATTGAAACTTAAGGAAGTCTAAATTAAACATCTCGGACAAATGCATCTAAAATATTTTAGTTAAGATAGGCTAAAACATGTTTTAAATTTGGACCTGTTAAAGGCTCTGAGTGGTAAGAAAGAGCTTCCAGATGACTGGGCTACTAACGGTAATTAGAGAGACATGTACAGTAGGAAGGTACTTGGTGTGTCATCTGGACAGAGAATAGATGATAATGAAACCTGGTGGTTGAATAGTGAAGTACAGAAAGCTATTCAAGGAAAGAGGTTAGCCAAGAAGAAATATGACAGTGAGAGGACTGAAAAGAGGAGACATGAATATAAGGAGATGCAATGTAGAGCAAAGAGGGAGGTAGCAAAGGCAAAGCAGAAGACATATGATGAGTTGTATCAAAGGCTGGACACTAAAGAGGGCAAGAAGGACTTGTACTGATTGGCAAAATGGAGGGATCATGCTGGAAAGGATGTGTTTACAATTTCATTTCAGTAAAATCCCAAATTTTATTGAGAAACTTTACCGAGTACCAGAGAGAATTAAGCACAGGCTTTTTCACAGAATGGGCTTGAATCTGAACCGGATCTGAAAATCAGTTCAGTGAAAAGGTGACAATTTCTATTCAATTCAGTTTTATTTGTATAGCACCAAATCACAACAAAAGTTGTCTAAGGGCACTGTAAAAAAATAAACATTCACATACCATACAAGCAAAAGCCAATTAGTAGAAGTTTTCTAAGGAAGGAAGCAAGCAGACTTGTTGAATCTTCACTTCGTCACAATCTCACATCAATTTCACAATCACTATTTGTGAGCAGCAGTATGGTTTCATGCTGAGAAAGAGCACCATAGATGCCTTCTTTGCTTTGAGGATGCTGATGAAGATGTACAGAGAGGGTCAGAAAGAACTTCATTGCATCTTTGTGGATTTACAAAAAGCATATGACAGGGTGCCGAGGGAGGAGGTGTGGTATTGCATGAACAAATCTGGAATGGCAGCAAAGACTGGTACAGGACATGTATGAGGACAGCAGGACATGTAAGAGGACAACAGGGCATGTATGAGGATGACAGGACATGTATAAGGATGACAGGACATGTATGAGGACAGCAAGACATGTAAGAGGACAACAGGGCATGTATGAGGATGACAGGACATGTATAAGGACGATATGACATGTATGAGGATGACACGAGTGACATCTATGAGGATGACAGAACATGTATAAGGATGACAGGACATGTATGAGGACAGCAGGACACGTATGAGGACAGCAGGACAGTGGTGAGATGTGCTGTAGGAGTGACAGATAGCTTCAAGGTGGAGGTGGGATTCATCAAGGATTGGCTCTGAGCCCCTTCTTGTTTGCTCTGGTGATGGACAGACTAACAGATGAGGTCAGGCAGGAATCCCCATTAATTATGATGTTTGCAGATGACATTGTGATCTGTGGTGTGAACAGGGAATGGATGGAAGAGAACTTAGAGAGGTGGAGGTATGCTCTTGGAAGAAGAGGAATGAAAGTCAGCTAGAGTAAAAAATATTCAAATACTGTACATGTGTGTGAATGAGAGGGAGGCCAGTGGAACAGTGAGGCTCAAAGGAGCAGAAGTCCCAAAAGTGCAGGACTTCAAGTACTTGGGGTCCACTGTCCAGAAAAATAGGGAATGTGATAACGAGGTGAAAAAGTGAGTCCAGGCAGGATGGGGTGTTTGGAGACAAGTTGCAGGAGTGATTTGTGACAAACGGGTGTCAAAGGTCAAAGAAAAGGTTTACAAGTCAATGGAGAGACCAGCTATGTTGTATGGTTTGGAGAAAGAGACATGAACAAAAAGACAAGAGACAGAACTGGAACTGGCCACAAGGAAGTTGTCGAGATTCTCCTTAGGGGTGACTGATGGAGATGTTCAATATTTATCATCTAAAACTAATTACTCTGACCCAATAATTATAACCCAGCTCACTTATATCAAATATTCTCTGTTCCCTTTAAACACTTATATTTGATAGTACAAACATGTTGTTTGCTTTTCTCCTTGATACAGAAAAGACAGTCTTCTAGCCTTGACAATGTTTGGATTAGATGTTCTTGTAGGATCAGAACCACGACTTGTTTGTTTTATCTGTAAGACGTCAGAGCTTGTCAAACTCCACCTGCTTCTTGTTTAAATAGCTTGTCATGTCCAGTACAATTCGGAATTGTGCTGGACAATGTATTTGAGACCAAACTTAAGTTTCAGAAGACATTAAAAAGCCTTCCCCTTTGCAAAGTTGTTTGTCTGATTTAACACTGTTCTCTTGTTTATCTTGTGTGGTTTTTATTAAGGTAACAGGGGTTTAAAATCCCCATCAGTGACAAAGATGGATAAGATTAGTAATGAAATCATCAGAGGTACAGCACAAGTTGAATGACTCAGAGATAAAGTTAGAGAAGCCAGACTGAGATGGTTTGGACATGTCCAGAGGAGGGACAGTGGTTATATTGGCAGAAGGATGTTAGAAATGCAGCTGCCAGGAAAAAGACAAAGAGGAAGGCCAAAGAGATTTGCGGATTCAGTTGGAGATAATATGGAGATAGTTGGAGTGAGGACAGAGGATGCAGACAGAGGTAAATGGAGGAGGATGACTCTCTGTGGCAATCCCTGAAGAGGGAAAAGAATAAGTGTTTCTAGAACTAGAATGAATCTTAAGGACTCCAAAAAGCAAACGTGTATTTTTATTTATTTATTTATTTTTGCACATTTAACTTAACATATTGTCACAAGAGCCGAATTGCAGTGTATCTTATGTCCCTAAAGAGTATTAAAAAGACGCATACAGTTGAAATCAGAAGTTTTCATACACGATTTAAAAAGACACATATGGATTTTTCCCCGCACACTGTCTGACCTGAAATCAGAATAAACATTTCTCGTTTTAGGTCAGTTAGGATTATGTAATTAAGTGTAGAACCGCTAGACTGAGGAACAGCTTCTACCCTGAAGCTGTTAGACTCATTAATCCCTAATCAGGATTATCACTGTGAAAAAAATCACTGTAATGCCACTTGATCGTTAATATGTGCTGCTGACTATCCATGTTGCTGATCTTATGCTGCTGATTTCTTTCATGCTGCTGTATTCATTCATACTCATCTACTTACACAGACTCATGTTTGTGCTGCTGTTGTTCGGAGTACAGTATTGTTTTTGTATTACTAGTGCTTAGTGTATTCTTAGTTTAGCCTATTTCTTAGTTCATACCTTAGATCTTATTACTGTTTATCTTTACAGTTTATACTTTTGTTGGATGTAACTAGGACCCTGTGTACACAATTTTGTTCCACCATATGTGCCACATGTGGTGCAAATGACAACTAAATAAACTTTGACTTTGATGTTATCAATAAACCTATCAGAAGCTTCTAAAGACATGACATCAAATGTCCCAAACTGTTTAAAGGCATAGTAATCTTAGTGTATTTAAACTAGACTTTGAATAAAGTACGGTAATAAAAATTGCCTTAAGAAATTCTCACTCATTCTAGCATTTTGCAAATAAGAAAAAAAAATTGTTAATCCTAATTGACCTAAAACGGGAAAAGTTTATTCTGATTTCACATCAAACAGTGTGAACAAAATGCACATGTGTCTTTTAAAATAGTGTATGTAACCTTCTGGTTTCAACTGTAGCATACCAACTATACCACAAGATAAAGCTTGGGGGGAAAGCCTTCCAGGTTATCTGTCTTAAATAAAATGTATTGTCCAATTCTCTATGCAGAGCTCCAATTGCTTTAAATATCTCGATTTGGCTGTTTGGAAAAATAAATGTTGCCAACCCTGCTGTAAAGCCCAGTTTTTTTTACAGTTTTCCAATAATGTGCTGATCAAACAGTCAGGAAGTGATGCAGTCAGTTGTTTTGTGCCACTGTGGCTAAAGCATTATCTCCGGGGCTTCTCTACGCTGTTCCGTAAGCATTCCGACAACCTTTGCCAGCCAGCACCACTTCCCACGGGGAAATTGAAAATGCCGCAGTCGCCTCAGGCAATAAGATTTATCTACTTACATACCTACTGAGTGAGAAACCGAGTGAGACACGGTTCAGTTTCAAGCCCGTTCTGTGAAAAAGCCTGTGCTTAATTCATTCTTGTACTCTGTAAAGTTCCTCAATGAAATTTACATGAATTCACTTCTCAATGAAAAGAGTCTAATTTGGCCTGAAATTTGTGTAGAGAGGTAGTTTTTCTAACTAAATTCAATCTGCGTAGATTTGAATCAAAAGACCAAGTAATATAAATTTTGATAGGTGCATCTTTTCCTACCCCTCATCTATCTCTTCCCTCTGATAACTCCCCCCATCACCATTACACACACACACTCCCCCCATTTGCTCTATCCCTCCAGACCGCCAGGGTAGTGTGCTGTTGTTGAGGGCGACAGGCGAGGCGAGCGACATACTCGCGCTCCATCAACCGT
The DNA here is from genome assembly GCA_038048925.1 of Garcialebias charrua. Classification (NCBI taxonomy): domain Eukaryota; kingdom Metazoa; phylum Chordata; class Actinopteri; order Cyprinodontiformes; family Rivulidae; genus Garcialebias; species Garcialebias charrua. The sequence continues at coordinate 13,535 of JBBPBX010007651.1, read as the reverse complement.
CTGTCTTTAATGAGAGACACAGAAGGGCCCAAGGGACGGAGACTTGACTCCTTTTCTCTCACAAATACACCCCCCCCCCCCACACACACACACACACTAACGCATTCAGTGTAATTTGCCAGTATAAGAAACAAAAAAGTTATGCATTACAAGTAAGAGGTAATTACAGAACTGCACAACTTTGGACCACTCCTGTTTAAAACCGAGGAAGTGAGAGGAAGAAGAACAGATGGGAGGGGATGAGGAAAAGGGACAAAATGGAGAACAGTTTGTGAGAAAGAAAAAGGGAAGGAGGAAGAATAAAAGAGAAATTGGGCTGTGTGTCCTGGTGTAGCCCGTCCCTCTGGTGTTCACCTGGTTACTCATCCATCACACAAAGCACGGTACATGACTGACTGACGAAAAAGAAGGGAGAGGAGACTGGGAGGGGTCGACAGCTCCCATACAGTTTTCCCTTTCTAGACCTTTGTGTAAAGGATGCAGCATTAATGGTGATTAGATTCAAACCTTGGACAAACAGCACAGCAAAAACACAGAAAAGCTGTAATTACTGAAGTGCAGAAATTAATTTAAAGATTGGCGTGTGCTAACCTCTAAACGCCTGTTAGCACTGAGAGGGAAAGTGATAGATGGGTTTGGGTTTGTGTGTTTTATTTAATGCCAATTTATACATGTCAGAATGGGAGTAGGGATTGTTGTTCTGCAGATGAGAAATCAGTTTAATTCCTGTTTCAATTTACACCATATAACTTTTAAGAAAGTCAAAGCTGTAGTGGCTGTAATATCCCACGACAAAAAAAGACCACTTCAACGATCCTATGTCAACAACGACACACATTTTATGTAAAAGGATTAAAAATCACCATGTCCAAACAAAGGGTGTATACTACCGGTAGTTGCCTAGCCTGTAACAGACTTCAACTTGTATTGTTTAAGCATGTTAATGAATTTTGCAATAATATCAAAAATAATACTAAGAACTACAAACAATGTCGGAACATATTTATTGGATAAATTAAGATGTTTCTGTCATATTTAAAACTTTTTGAAGATAATCAATAGTGATGTCAAACATAATGCATCAAAACACTTTAGACACTAATGCTTGTTGTCACCATAAAATGTTTTGACTCCAGAAATTATTATTATTATTATTATTATTATGTTTGTTTTGTTTATTTATTTTTTTGGCATGTGCAGCTCAGATTCCTTCATTTAAATGTGCCTTGAAATATTTACACACAGGACCAGACAGCCCTACCCCTTTGTACCACTGGCATCACAAAAAGAAGTGGGATGCCCGTTCCCACATGTGATCATGTGCAAAAGCTGCAGGTTTATGGTTAACAGGTAAAGAGAAGGATTGGCATGAGTTTAGCTTTGATGTGTCAGTCATGTGTACTTGGAAAAAAAGCAAACAGACATGAGAGCGGAGCAGACAAAGTAAACATTTTAAAAACAAAAAATTACTTCCAGTGTTGTCTCATAAAGGATTAAATGTGTGGAATGTCTTTGTATAGCTCAGCTGCAAAATAAGACCCAACAGCCAGGCACTTGTTTCTGCTCATTCAGACCATCTGGACAGTTTCTTTTTTCGTTGAGAGACGTTTCACCCATCATCCGAAGGGTTTCATCAATCTGAGGAGTCACACAAACTGTTTTCCCCACTAAGTCGTACACTCCTATATCAGACCAACCAGTTTGCTGGTGATAAGATGGTTTCTGGGGGCCATTCTCTCCCCCATTGACTCCTCCTAGGCAGCCACAGCCTCTCTCAACAAAAAAAGAAACCATCCAAATGACCTGACTGAATACTGTTGGATTTTTTTACCTAAATTATTGAGCATGAACCTTGAAGCACTTGTTTCTGGTTTCCAGTTTCTTGCATTTTCAGCAGCTGTCTGTTTTATGTTTTGGTCTGAACACAAAAGTCCACAGAGGGGTTCACCTAGATGGCCCATTTATTACACAGAGGCCCCCGTGTACCCATGTAGTGGACCTGACCCTGGTCTACTGAGACTGTAGCGGACACACCGTATCCCTGAATCTCTCAGTAAACACCTTTTCTCTGAAAACATGCAGTAAAGGACAATTTCACTGATTTATTTTATTAATTTGAATCAAGACACAAATTTAATCACAAGAGATTCTCTTATTCTTTTACTTTGTGCTAATTCAAATACTGTATAGTCAATGCATAACCTTGTGTTATTCGTATGAGCAGTGTATTCTTAATATGTGAATGATCATTACTATGCTGGTATATTTTTTCAATATGTCTTAGTCAAGAACTATGTCAAAGTGCAAGAATATGTCAGAATGATCTTCCAGTCTTTGTTTAAAATGTTAGAGACAGTGTGATCACGTCGTAGACAAAAGTTGGCGTTCTGTCTCCTCTTCATTCAAAACACCTCTCTCTGTTTTGTAAAACAATCCTTCACTCCTCTGAACTCTTTGACTTGACCAAGTTTCCTACCTCCCTGGTTGTTGTTCAATGAACGGAGTGGAAACTCTGACGTCAAGTTTCCCTCAAAACTCTCATTTCCTCTCTCCCGCAGTCTTGCTGGGAAACTGAGCTGTGATGTTTTCTCTCAAGAGCTGTATTTGGTGTTGTTGGATCTATCAGCTGCGTTTGACACAGTTGATCACAACATTTTAATCACACGTTTAGAACAGTGGGTGGGCATTGGTCATATAGCCTTAGACTGGTTTAGATCTTATCTGACCAAGCGTACTTTTTGTGTCTGTCTCGATGGACATAGGTCCTCCTCTGCTCCGCTCTCATGTGGTGTTCCGCAGGGCTCAGTTTTGGGCCCTCTTCTATTTTTGTTGTACATCCTTCCACTTGGTTCTGTTTTTAGGAAATACGGGATTGCTTTTCATTGTTATGCAGATGACACACAGATCTACGTACCTTTAAAGAAAGCAGACTCAACCTCTCTTCGGTCTCTGTTCTTATGTTTGGAAGATTTGAAGGCCTGGATGGCCCTAAACTTCTTGAGACTTAACAAAGATAAAACAGAGGTGGTGATTTTTGGCAGTTCGACTGAAGACTCTCTGTCCGATTGCTCCTTGGCTCAGTATGTTAGGCCAGTTGTTACAAATCTAGGGGTCAAGATGGATGCTGGTCTTATGCTGGAGTCTCAAGTTAAAGCAGTTGTCAAATCCAGCTTCTTTCATTTGAGGCAGCTAGCCAAAGTAAAAGCCATCCTTCCTAGACAGCACTTTGAAACAGCGATCCATGCATTTGTGACCACTCGGCTAGATTACTGTAATTCGCTTTTTGTAGGTATTAGTGATTCATGTACTTCCCAGCTTCAGAGGGTTCAAAATGCAGCTGCACGACTCTCAACAGGTACATGAAAATTTGACCATATTTCCCCTGTTTTGGATTCTTTGCACTGGTTGCCGGTGCGTTACAGGATTCATTTTAAATACTTTTGTTTACTTTTAAAGCTCTAAA
>JBBPBX010007650.1:25649-64615 GCA_038048925.1 Garcialebias charrua | reverse complement strand
AGATTTATCTTGACATCATGTAGATGACACACTGTGTGGGAGAATCAGATTTATCTTGACGTCATGTGGATGAGAATCAGATTTATCTTGACGTCATGAGGATGAGAGAATCAGATTTATCTTGACGTCATGTGGATGAGAGAATCAGATTTACATGTACATCATGTGGATGAGAGAATCAGATTTATCTGGACGTCATGTGGATGAGAGAATCAGATTTATCTGGACGTCATGTGGATGAGAGAATCAGATTTATCTGGACGTCATGTGGATGAGAGAATCAGATTGGTCTTGACGTCATGTGGATGAGAGAATCAGATTTATCTGGACGTCATGTGGATGAGAGAATCAGATTCGTCTTGACGTCATGTGGATGAGAGAATCAGATTCGTCTTGACGTCATGTGGATGAGAGAATCAGATTTATCTGGACGTCATGTGGATGAGAGAATCAGATTCGTCTTGACGTCATGTGGATGAGAGAATCAGATTCGTCTTGACGTCATGTGGATGAGAGAATCAGATTTAACTGGACGTCATGTGGATGAGAGAATCAGATTCGTCTTGACGTCATGTGGATGAGAGAATCAGATTCATCTTGACGTCATGTGGATGAGAGAATCAGATTCATCTGGACATTATGTGGATGAGAGAATCAGATTTATCTGGACATCATGAGGATGAGAGAATCAGATTCGTCTTGACGTCATGTGGATGAGAGAATATAATTTATCTGGACGTCATGTGGATGAGAGAATCAGATTTATCTGGACTTCATGTGGATGAGAGAATCAGATTTATCTTGACGTCATGTGGATGAGAGAATCAGATTTATCTGGACATCATGTGGATGAGAGAATCAGATTTATCTTGACGTCATGTGGATGAGAGAATCAGATTTATCTTGACGTCATGTGGATGAGAGAATCAGATTTATCTTGACGTCATGTGGATGAGAGAATCAGATTTACCTTGACGTCATGTGGATGAGAGAATCAGATTTATCTTGACGTCATGTGGATGAGAGAATCAGATTTATCTTGACGTCATGTGGATGAGAGAATCAGATTTATCTTGACGTCATGTGGATGAGAGAATCAGATTTACCTTGACGTCATGTGGATGAGAGAATCAGATTTACCTTGACGTCATGTGGATGAGAGAATCAGATTTATCTTGACGTCATGTGGATGAGAGAATCAGATTTATCTTGACGTCATGTGGATGAGAGAATCAGATTTATCTTGACGTCATGTGGATGAGAGAATCAGATTTATCTTGACGTCATGTGGATGAGAGAATCAGATTTATCTGGACGTCATGTGGATGAGAGAATCAGATTTATCTTGACGTCATGTGGATGAGAGAATCAGATTTATCTTGACGTCATGTGGATGAGAGAATCAGATTTATCTTGACGTCATGTGGATGACACACTGTGTGAGAGAATCAGATTTATCTTGACGTCATCTGGATGAGAGAATCAGATTCATCTTGACGTCATGTGGATGAGAGAATCCGATTTATCTTGACTTCATCTGGATGAGAGAATGAGATTCATCTTGACATCATGTGGATGAGAGAATCAGATTCATCTTGACGTCATCTGGATGAGAGAATCAGATTCATCTTGACGTCATGTGGATGAGAGAATCAGATTCATCTTGACGTCATGTGGATGAGAGAATCAGATTCATCTGGACATTATGTGGATGAGAGAATGAGATTCATCTTGACGTCATGTGGATGAGAGAATCAGATTTATCTTGACGTCATGTGGATGAGAGAATCAGATTTATCTTGACGTCATGTGGATGAGAGAATCAGATTCATCTTGACGTCATGTGGATGAGAGAATCAGATTTATCTTGACGTCATGTGGATGAGAGAATCAGATTTATCTTGACGTCATGTGGATGAGAGAATCAGATTTATCTTGACGTCATGTGGATGAGAGAATCAGATTCATCTTGACGTCATGTGGATGAGAGAATCAGATTTATCTTGACATCATGTGGATGAGAGAATCAGATTCATCTTGACGTCATGTGGATGAGAGAATCAGATTTACCTTGACGTCATGTGGATGAGAGAATCAGATTTACCTTGACGTCATGTGGATGAGAGAATCAGATTTATCTTGACATCATGTGGATGAGAGAATCAGATTCATCTTTTTTTTTCTTTTTTTTTTTTCCATTTATAGATGGCCTCCCTTCACACCTTATAGCCATCCTCTCACTCCAATATGTATTTTTTTATAGAGAGAGAAAGAAAGAAAGATAGAAAGAAAGAAAAGAGAAAGTAAGACAACAGAACAACAATTATCCACAAAAAGAGCACAAGGCAAACACACCAAACCTCCATCCACAATCCTGCAAAGCACATGACAGAACACAGCAACGAAACATACAAGCATAAAGACTAATAATATTCATGACCTTGCAGTAGAATTCTATAAATACACATACCCATACCTACAAATATATATACAGTATACATACATATACATTTATATTCATTCATATACCCATCTACATATCTGCATATATCTACATATACATCCCTGCATCCAATTGTGTGTGGTTGTGAGCATGCATAAGTGAATAAGGTTCCTCCAATAGAACATTTAGCAGCGACTGTGAAGCATCAGAGATCCGTCCCCCCAAAGCCCGAGACAGACGAAGGGGCGATCAAAGCCCAAGACCCCAGGAAGGACCCCGAGCCCAGAGTCCCCAGGACCACCCGAACAGGACGAGCCACTCGTCCACTCCCCAGATCCGACCAAGGGGAAGAACCGGACGAACCCCACCAGCGACCACACACAATGACCCCCCGGGGTCAACCGCGACAAATACACAGGCCCCCGCCGGAGCCCGTTGCACCGACGTAGCCCCAGGGCCGGTCACCGAGGCTCGGGCACCGGGGACGCCCATCCCTCAGGCCCAGACCCGACAGGACCCGAGCCCCACCAGGCAGCCACCAGGCCGAGCCGACAAGCGCCCAAGCGCCCAGCCCCAGATGTGAGGGCCCCAAGCACGCCCGTAGGCAGAGGGCTATCTTGACGTCATGTGGATGACACACTGTGTGAGAGAATCAGATATATCTTGACGTCATGTGGATGACACACTGTGTGAGAGAATCAGGCCCACACTCATAGAATCTAGGGTTACAATACGTAACCGTCGATATATCTTGACGTCTTCTGGATGAGAGAATCAGATTCATCTTGACGTCATGTGGATGAGAGAATCAGATTCATCTTGACGTCATGTGGATGAGAGAATCAGATTCATCTTGACGTCATGTGGATGAGAGAATCAGATTCATCTTGACGTCATGTGGATGAGAGAATCAGATTCATCTTGACGTCATGTGGATGAGAGAATCAGATTCATCTTGACGTCATGTGGATGAGAGAATCAGATTCATCTTGACGTCATGTGGATGAGAGAATCAGATTCATCTTGACGTCATGTGGATGAGAGAATCAGATTCATCTTGACATCATGTGGATGAGAGAATCAGATTCATCTTGACGTCATGTGGATGAGAGAATCAGATTTATCTTGACATGTGGATGAGAGAATCAGATTCATCTTGACGTCATGTGGATGAGAGAATCAGATTCATCTTGACGTCATGTGGATGAGACACAGTGTGAGAGAATCAGATTTATCTGGACGTCATGTGGATGAGAGAATCAGATTAATCTTCACATCATGTGGATTATATATGACCAAGATGGCGGCGCGTGCAAACGCCGCGGCTTCTCTCTCTCCCAGCAACACGGTGCTTTCGTCTGTTTTGTCCTGCACGCCGCAATTTGCCGGCACGTCTTCGTCTTTTTTTTTTCATTCATTCAACCTTTATTTAGTCAGGTAAATCTTTTGAACCTCATGGGCTCATTTACGAAAGCGACCTGCTAAAACTAAAGAACAATGAACAGCAGTGATAGAATTTCATTAAACAATAAACAAACAAACAATAAACAATAGAAAACAAAAAGAAAGAAAAAAAACAAAAAGATTTTTTTTTTTTTTTTTTTTTAACAAAGTATCAAAAAACTAGCAAAACATTATAAGGTAGACGTATAAAATCAAAGACAGGAACAAATCTGCATTGGTTTTTGCCAGGATTCCAACAGATTCTGAAAACCATTTAGGGAGGTCAGGGCCGAGAGCTTCAGATCTTTTTGTAAGATATTCCATGAAGCAGGAGCAGACTTGTCTATGTGTTCAAGAACGCAAGTATAGCCGTGAATTCCTGCTTGATGTCGGAAAAACCGCTCATTTGGGAATAAACAGCGAACTCCAGGAGAAGCTACATGAGAGCCAAGATGGTGTAGTGGTTAGGGCGTTTGACTTGGGACCCGAAGGACGCGGGTTCGCGTCCCGGCCACTACACATCTTGGGGTGTCTATGAGTGCACACCTATTTCTCCAGCTCCCCGAGCGCCTTCTATGGCTGCTCACTGCACCGCCTGGTAGGTGGTTGGGTTAAATGCAGAGACGAATTTCGTCTGTGTATGGGAAACATACGCAGATGACAAGATTAGACAATTATTATTATTATTATGAGCTCGAGGAGAAGCTACGTGAGCTTCGTGACTGCGACCTGCTCTGGAAGCCAGCCCCGAGCCTCATTTCATCGCGCCCGCCGTGGAAGCGCCACAAGCGGCTTGACAGAAAGCGGAAGCCAGCCCGGAGCCTCCCTTCACCGCGCCTGCAGTGGAAACGCCACAAGCGGCGTGACAGGAAACAGAAGCGGGGCAAACGTGGAGGTATCAGAGCTAGGCTAGCAGCTAGCCCACACAGGCCGGCTATTCCATCCATGGTTTTGGCTAACGTGCGCTCCTTGGACAACAAATTGGATTATATACGCCTGCTACGAACGACACAAAAGACTGTGAGAGACTGTTGTGTGTTTGTATTCACGGAAACGTGGCTTAAAAACAACGTTCCGGACCATGCTGTTCAGTTGGATCAGCTAACATGCTACAGAGCGGACCGAACCCTCGAGGGAGGTAAGACACGGGGAGGGGGGCTCTGTGTTTACATCAACAACGCATGGTGTCTGGATGCTGCTGTGGTCTACAAGCACTGCTCACATTTAGTGGAGTTTATGACTATTAAATGCAGACCATTCTATTTACCGAGGGAATTTACAGCTGTTATGATTGTTGCTGTATATATCCCTCCAAGCTCCAACAGCAAAGTTAGAAGTGAGGCTCTGAATGAACTATATCTGCACATCAGTGAGCAACAAACAGCCCATCCTGATGCTTTTCTCATCACGGCTGGTGATTTCAACAAAGCAGATTTAAAGAGTGTATTTCCAAAAACATACAGAAACATAAACTTTGCAACAAGAGGAAACAACACACTGGACCAAGTTTACACCACCATAAAAAATCCCTACAGAGCACTCCCCCTCCCCCACATTGGTGCTTCTGACCATATATGTGTCATGCTAAAGCCTGCATACAGGCCGTTGGTGAAAGTCACAAAACCAGTCCGCAAGCAGATACGAGTGTGGCCAGAGGGGTCTTCAGAGGCACTCCAGGACTGTTTTGACACCACAGATTGGGGTATGTTCAAAGAAGCTGCTACCACAAACAACACCACATGTCTCCAGGAGTACTCAGACACTGTATGTTCATACATCACCAAGTGCATTGATGATGTAACCAACCTCAAGACCATCACTGTTCGGGCTAATCAGAAGCCATGGCTGACAGCTGAGGTTTACAGACTCCTGAAAGCGGGAGATCAGGTGGGCCTGAGGGCAGCCAGAAAGAACCTGGACCGGGCATCAAAAAGGCCAAGAAGCAGTATTCCAGGAAAATAGCTCACCGTTTCAAGGACAGCAAGGATACACGCAGTCTGTGACAGGGAATACAGACCATCACAAACTACAAACCACCCCCCTCCCCCCCAGACCTGTGACAGCTCAGCCTCTGCGCTGAATGAACTGAATGAGTTCTTTGCTCGGTTCGAGGCAAGTAACAGCACACCTGCACATAAACTCCCCCCCTCTCCTGATGGCCAGGTGCTGGCGCTGTCCTCAGACAGCGTAAGGCGATCATTCATCAAGATTAACGCCCGGAAGGCCTCTGGTCCTGACAACATACCTGGTCGTGTGCTGAAGGACTGTGCAAGGGAACTCGCAGCGGTCTTCACGGACATCTTTAACATCTCACTGAGCCAGGCCATCGTCCCCACCTGTTTCAAAGCCACCACCATCATCCCTGTCCCAAAGAAGGCAACGCCCGCATGCCTCAATGACTATCGCCCAGTAGCACTCACCCCCATCCTGATGAAGTGCTTTGAACGGCTAGTCATGAAAAGCATCACATCTGTCCTCCCTGCCTCCCTGGATCCCTTCCAATTTGCATACCGACCTAATCGCTCAACCGACGATGCCATCTCCTCTGCCCTCCACACAGCTCTCACACATCTGGACACGAAGGACTCTTATGTTAGAATGCTGTTCATCGACTTCAGCTCAGCATTCAACACCATCATCCCCCAACAGCTCATCCTTAAACTGGACAGTCTGGGGCTGAACACCTCAATGTGTAACTGGCTGCTAGACTTCCTGACCGGGAGACCACAGACAGTACGGGTCGGGAGTAACACATCTAGCACCATCACATTGAACACAGGGGCCCCACAAGGATGTGTGCTGAGCCCCCTTCTATTCACCCTGCTAACACACGACTGCACACCATCGTACAGCTCCAACCACTTCATCAAGTTTGCGGACGACACAACAGTGGTGGGTCTCATCAGCAACAACGATGAGACGGACTACAGGAACGAGGTGAGCCGCCTGGCCTTGTGGTGCGGACACAACAATCTCACTCTCAACGTGGAGAAGACAAAGGAGATTGTTGTGGACTTCAGGAAGAGGGATGCACAACATGCCCCTCTGACCATCAACAGCACCGCAGTGGAGAGAGTAGACAGCACCAAGTTCCTGGGAGTGCACGTCTCAGAGGACCTGTCCTGGAGCAGGAACACTGCATCACTGGCCAAGAAGGCTCACCAGCGTCTCTACTTTCTCCGCAAGCTGAAAAGGGCTGGAGCTTCAACCCCCATCATGTGCACCTTCTACAGGGGTGCCATAGAAAGTGTCCTGACCAGCTGCATCACGGTGTGGTTTGGTGCATGTACTGCATCCTGCCGCAAGAGCCTCCAGCGCATCGTGAGAGCAGCTGAGAAGATCGTCGGCACCTCCTTGCCCTCACTGCAGGACTTACACAGCAACCGCCTCACTCGGAAAGCCCACTGCATGGCAGGTGATCCCACACACCCACTACACAGCTGCTTCAGCCTGCTGCCATCAGGGAGGAGACTGAGGAGTCTCCAGGCTCGAACCAGCAGACTGAGAGACAGCTCTGTTCATCAGGCAGTCAGGATGCTAAACACTCTGCCTGCTCTGCCTCCCCTCCCATTTGAACTGCCTTAACACTAAAAACTTCCTCACACATTACCACACAACACAAAGATTTTAACACTGGACTCTGTCATTAAACGGGTTATTCACTAAACTCTCGGTCAGGTGCTCATTCAGTTTGCACTACTTCTCATATTTGCACTAATGTTTGTATTACATAACTGCCTATAGTCATACTACTGCTTACATTCTCTGTTTACATACTACTGTTTACATTCAATGTTTACATTTATTAATACTGTTTACATTTATTACTACTGTTTACATTTCCACTACTTTTATATCTACACCATTGCTGATACATATACAGTATTCTCTGACCAGCCTTATTTAAGGATGCCCAATGTGCCTTACTGCATATGCCACTTTTGCCTCTATAACAACATCAACTACTACCTCATACATATACTGTGTACATTAACTCATATGCTGCTTTGCCACTTTGCAAATGTCAATGCTAGAACCTTTAGTTTATTTTATAGTTATACTTTTTATACTTTTTTATACTAGTATGCAAAAACTCAGGACAGTATTATGTTCATTAAATGTTTAGTGTTTTAGTTTTAGAGTTGGTGTAAATTTTTATACTCTTATACCATTATGCAAAAACTCAGGACTGTGTCACAGTATTACTATTTTATGCTTATGTCTAATATTATATGTTTCAGTGTTTCAATGTTTAAATAGTTACTGTTGCACCGAGGGACTGAGAGAAACGAAATTTCAATTCTGTGTATGTCCTGTACATATTGCATTTCTGACAATAAAGTTGACTTTGACGTTGACTTTGATGAGAGAATCAGAGTTATCTTGACGTCATGTGGATGAGAGAATCAGATTTATCTTGACATCATGTAGATGACACACTGTGTGGGAGAATCAGATTTATCTTGACGTCATGTGGATGAGAATCAGATTTGTCTTGACGTCATGAGGATGAGAGAATCAGATTTATCTGGACATCATATGGATGAGACACAGTGTAAGGGAATCAGATTTATCTTGACATCATGTAGATGACACACTGTGTGGGAGAATCAGATTTATCTTGACGTCATGTGGATGAGAATCAGATTTATCTTGACGTCATGAGGATGAGAGAATCAGATTTATCTTGACGTCATGTGGATGAGAGAATCAGATTTACATGTACATCATGTGGATGAGAGAATCAGATTTATCTGGACGTCATGTGGATGAGAGAATCAGATTTATCTGGACGTCATGTGGATGAGAGAATCAGATTTATCTGGACGTCATGTGGATGAGAGAATCAGATTGGTCTTGACGTCATGTGGATGAGAGAATCAGATTTATCTGGACGTCATGTGGATGAGAGAATCAGATTCGTCTTGACGTCATGTGGATGAGAGAATCAGATTCGTCTTGACGTCATGTGGATGAGAGAATCAGATTTATCTGGACGTCATGTGGATGAGAGAATCAGATTCGTCTTGACGTCATGTGGATGAGAGAATCAGATTCGTCTTGACGTCATGTGGATGAGAGAATCAGATTTAACTGGACGTCATGAGGATGAGAGAATCAGATTCGTCTTGACGTCATGTGGATGAGAGAATCAGATTCATCTTGACGTCATGTGGATGAGAGAATCAGATTCATCTGGACATTATGTGGATGAGAGAATCAGATTTATCTGGACATCATGAGGATGAGAGAATCAGATTCATCTTGACGTCATGTGGATGAGAGAATCAGATTTATCTGGACGTCATGTGGATGAGAGAATCAGATTTATCTGGACTTCATGTGGATGAGAGAATCAGATTTATCTTGACGTCATGTGGATGAGAGAATCAGATTTATCTGGACTTCATGTGGATGAGAGAATCAGATTTATCTTGACGTCATGTGGATGAGAGAATCAGATTTATCTTGACGTCATGTGGATGAGAGAATCAGATTTACCTTGACGTCATGTGGATGAGAGAATCAGATTTACCTTGACGTCATGTGGATGAGAGAATCAGATTTATCTTGACGTCATGTGGATGAGAGAATCAGATTTATCTTGACGTCATGTGGATGAGAGAATCAGATTTATCTTGACGTCATGTGGATGAGAGAATCAGATTTACCTTGACGTCATGTGGATGAGAGAATCAGATTTACCTTGACGTCATGTGGATGAGAGAATCAGATTTACCTTGACGTCATGTGGATGAGAGAATCAGATTTATCTCGACGTCATGTGGATGAGAGAATCAGATTTATCTGGACATCATGTGGATGAGAGAATCAGATTTATCTCGACGTCATGTGGATGAGAGAATCAGATTTATCTCGACGTCATGTGGATGAGAGAATCAGATTTATCTTGACGTCATGTGGATGAGAGAATCAGATTTATCTTGACGTCATGTGGATGACATACTGTGTGAGAGAATCAGATATATCTTGACGTCATGTGGATGACACACTGTGTGAGAGAATCAGATTTATCTTGACGTCATCTGGATGAGAGAATCAGATTCATCTTGACGTCATGTGGATGAGAGAATCCGATTTATCTTGACTTCATCTGGATGAGAGAATGAGATTCATCTTGACATCATGTGGATGAGAGAATCAGATTCATCTTGACGTCATCTGGATGAGAGAATCAGATTCATCTTGACGTCATGTGGATGAGAGAATCAGATTCATCTTGACGTCATGTGGATGAGAGAATCAGATTCATCTGGACATTATGTGGATGAGAGAATGAGATTCATCTTGACGTCATGTGGATGAGAGAATCAGATTTATCTTGACGTCATCTGGATGAGAGAATCAGATTTATCTTGACGTCATGTGGATGAGAGAATCAGATTCATCTTGACGTCATGTGGATGAGAGAATCAGATTTACCTTGACGTCATGTGGATGAGAGAATCAGATTTATCTTGACGTCATGTGGATGAGAGAATCAGATTTATCTTGACGTCATGTGGATGAGAGAATCAGATTCATCTTGACGTCATGTGGATGAGAGAATCAGATTTATCTTGACGTCATGTGGATGAGAGAATCAGATTCATCTTGACGTCATGTGGATGAGAGAATCAGATTTACCTTGACGTCATGTGGATGAGAGAATCAGATTTACCTTGACGTCATGTGGATGAGAGAATCAGATTTATCTTGACATCATGTGGATGAGAGAATCAGATTCATCTTTTTTTTTCTTTTTTTTTTTTCCATTTATAGATGGCCTCCCTTCACACCTTATAGCCATCCTCTCACTCCAATATGTATTTTTTTATAGAGAGAGAAAGAAAGAAAGATAGAAAGAAAGAAAAGAGAAAGTAAGACAACAGAACAACAATTATCCACAAAAAGAGCACAAGGCAAACACACCAAACCTCCATCCACAATCCTGCAAAGCACATGACAGAACACAGCAACGAAACATACAAGCATAAAGACTAATAATATTCATGACCTTGCAGTAGAATTCTATAAATACACATACCCATACCTACAAATATATATACAGTATACATACATATACATTTATATTCATTCATATACCCATCTACATATCTGCATATATCTACATATACATCCCTGCATCCAATTGTGTGTGGTTGTGAGCATGCATAAGTGAATAAGGTTCCTCCAATAGAACATTTAGCAGCGACTGTGAAGCATCAGAGATCCGTCCCCCCAAAGCCCGAGACAGACGAAGGGGCGATCAAGGCCCAAGACCCCAGGAAGGACCCCGAGCCCAGAGTCCCCAGGACCACCCGAACAGGACGAGCCACTCGTCCACTCCCCAGATCCGACCAAGGGGAAGAACCGGACGAACCCCACCAGCGACCACACACAATGACCCCCCGGGGTCAACCGCGACAAATACACAGGCCCCCGCCGGAGCCCGTTGCACCGACGTAGCCCCAGGGCCGGTCACCGAGGCTCGGGCACCGGGGACGCCCATCCCTCAGGCCCAGACCCGACAGGACCCGAGCCCCACCAGGCAGCCACCAGGCCGAGCCGACAAGCGCCCAAGCGCCCAGCCCCAGATGTGAGGGCCCCAAGCACGCCCGTAGGCAGAGGGCTATCTTGACGTCATGTGGATGACACACTGTGTGAGAGAATCAGATATATCTTGACGTCATGTGGATGACACACTGTGTGAGAGAATCAGGCCCACACTCATAGAATCTAGGGTTACAATACGTAACCGTCGATATATCTTGACGTCTTCTGGATGAGAGAATCAGATTCATCTTGACGTCATGTGGATGAGAGAATCAGATTCATCTTGACGTCATGTGGATGAGAGAATCAGATTCATCTTGACGTCATGTGGATGAGAGAATCAGATTCATCTTGACGTCATGTGGATGAGAGAATCAGATTCATCTTGACGTCATGTGGATGAGAGAATCAGATTCATCTTGACGTCATGTGGATGAGAGAATCAGATTCATCTTGACGTCATGTGGATGAGAGAATCAGATTCATCTTGACGTCTTGTGGATGAGAGAATCAGATTCATCTTGACATCATGTGGATGAGAGAATCAGATTCATCTTGACGTCATGTGGATGAGAGAATCAGATTTATCTTGACATGTGGATGAGAGAATCAGATTCATCTTGACGTCATGTGGATGAGAGAATCAGATTCATCTTGACGTCATGTGGATGAGACACAGTGTGAGAGAATCAGATTTATCTGGACGTCATGTGGATGAGAGAATCAGATTAATCTTCACATCATGTGGATTATATATGACCAAGATGGCGGCGCGTGCAAACGCCGCGGCTTCTCTCTCTCCCAGCAACACGGTGCTTTCGTCTGTTTTGTCCTGCACGCCGCAATTTGCCGGCACGTCTTCGTCTTTTTTTTTTCATTCATTCAACCTTTATTTAGTCAGGTAAATCTTTTGAACCTCATGGGCTCATTTACGAAAGCGACCTGCTAAAACTAAAGAACAATGAACAGCAGTGATAGAATTTCATTAAACAATAAACAAACAAACAATAAACAATAGAAAACAAAAAGAGAGAAAAAAACAAAAGATTTTTTTTTTTTTTTTTTAACAAAGTATCAAAAAACTAGCAAAACATTATAAGGTAGACGTATAAAATCAAAGACAGGAACAAATCTGCATTGGTTTTTGCCAGGATTCCAACAGATTCTGAAAACCATTTAGGGAGGTCAGGGCCGAGAGCTTCAGATCTTTTTGTAAGATATTCCATGAAGCAGGAGCAGACTTGTCTATGTGTTCAAGAACGCAAGTATAGCCGTGAATTCCTGCTTGATGTCGGAAAAACCGCTCATTTGGGAATAAACAGCGAACTCCAGGAGAAGCTACATGAGAGCCAAGATGGTGTAGTGGTTAGGGCGTTTGACTTGGGACCCGAAGGACGCGGGTTCGCGTCCCGGCCACTACACATCTTGGGGTGTCTATGAGTGCACACCTATTTCTCCAGCTCCCCGAGCGCCTTCTATGGCTGCTCACTGCACCGCCTGGTAGGTGGTTGGGTTAAATGCAGAGACGAATTTCGTCTGTGTATGGGAAACATACGCAGATGACAAGATTAGACAATTATTATTATTATTATGAGCTCGAGGAGAAGCTACGTGAGCTTCGTGACTGCGACCTGCTCTGGAAGCCAGCCCCGAGCCTCATTTCATCGCGCCCGCCGTGGAAGCGCCACAAGCGGCTTGACAGAAAGCGGAAGCCAGCCCGGAGCCTCCCTTCACCGCGCCTGCAGTGGAAACGCCACAAGCGGCGTGACAGGAAACAGAAGCGGGGCAAACGTGGAGGTATCAGAGCTAGGCTAGCAGCTAGCCCACACAGGCCGGCTATTCCATCCATGGTTTTGGCTAACGTGCGCTCCTTGGACAACAAATTGGATTATATACGCCTGCTACGAACGACACAAAAGACTGTGAGAGACTGTTGTGTGTTTGTATTCACGGAAACGTGGCTTAAAAACAACGTTCCGGACCATGCTGTTCAGTTGGATCAGCTAACATGCTACAGAGCGGACCGAACCCTCGAGGGAGGTAAGACACGGGGAGGGGGGCTCTGTGTTTACATCAACAACGCATGGTGTCTGGATGCTGCTGTGGTCTACAAGCACTGCTCACATTTAGTGGAGTTTATGACTATTAAATGCAGACCGTTCTATTTACCGAGGGAATTTACAGCTGTTATGATTGTTGCTGTATATATCCCTCCAAGCTCCAACAGCAAAGTTAGAAGTGAGGCTCTGAATGAACTATATCTGCACATCAGTGAGCAACAAACAGCCCATCCTGATGCTTTTCTCATCACGGCTGGTGATTTCAACAAAGCAGATTTAAAGAGTGTATTTCCAAAAACATACAGAAACATAAACTTTGCAACAAGAGGAAACAACACACTGGACCAAGTTTACACCACCATGAAAAATCCCTACAGAGCCCTCCCCCTCCCCCACATTGGTGCTTCTGACCATATCTGTGTCATGCTAAAGCCTGCATACAGGCCGTTGGTGAAAGTCACAAAACCAGTCCGCAAGCAGATACGAGTGTGGCCAGAGGGGTCTTCAGAGGCACTCCAGGACTGTTTTGACACCACAGATTGGGGTATGTTCAAAGAAGCTGCTACCACAAACAACACACATGTCTCCAGGAGTACTCAGACACTGTATGTTCATACATCACCAAGTGCATTGATGATGTAACCAACCTCAAGACCATCACTGTTCGGGCTAATCAGAAGCCATGGCTGACAGCTGAGGTTTACAGACTCCTGAAAGCGGGAGATCAGGTGGGCCTGAGGGCAGCCAGAAAGAACCTGGACCGGGCATCAAAAAGGCCAAGAAGCAGTATTCCAGGAAAATAGCTCACCGTTTCAAGGACAGCAAGGATACACGCAGTCTGTGGCAGGGAATACAGACCATCACAAACTACAAACCACCCCCCCAGACCTGTGACAGCTCAGCCTCTGCGCTGAATGAACTGAATGAGTTCTTTGCTCGGTTCGAGGCAAGTAACAGCACACCTGCACATAAACTCCCCCCCTCTCCTGATGGCCAGGTGCTGGCGCTGTCCTCAGACAGCGTAAGGCGATCATTCATCAAGATTAACGCCCGGAAGGCCTCTGGTCCTGACAACATACCTGGTCGTGTGCTGAAGGACTGTGCAGGGGAACTCGCAGCGGTCTTCACGGACATCTTTAACATCTCACTGAGCCAGGCCATCGTCCCCACCTGTTTCAAAGCCACCACCATCATCCCTGTCCCAAAGAAGGCAACGCCCGCATGCCTCAATGACTATCGCCCAGTAGCACTCACCCCCATCCTGATGAAGTGCTTTGAACGGCTAGTCATGAAAAGCATCACATCTGTCCTCCCTGCCTCCCTGGATCCCTTCCAATTTGCATACCGACCTAATCGCTCAACCGACGATGCCATCTCCTCTGCCCTCCACACAGCTCTCACACATCTGGACACGAAGGACTCTTATGTTAGAATGCTGTTCATCGACTTCAGCTCAGCATTCAACACCATCATCCCCCAACAGCTCATCCTTAAACTGGACAGTCTGGGGCTGAACACCTCAATGTGTAACTGGCTGCTAGACTTCCTGACCGGGAGACCACAGACAGTACGGGTCGGGAGTAACACATCTAGCACCATCACATTGAACACAGGGGCCCCACAAGGATGTGTGCTGAGCCCCCTTCTATTCACCCTGCTAACACACGACTGCACACCATCGTACAGCTCCAACCACTTCATCAAGTTTGCGGACGACACAACAGTGGTAGGTCTCATCAGCAACAACGATGAGACGGACTACAGGAACGAGGTGAGCCGCCTGGCCTTGTGGTGCGGACACAACAATCTCACTCTCAACGTGGAGAAGACAAAGGAGATTGTTGTGGACTTCAGGAAGAGGGATGCACAACATGCCCCTCTGACCATCAACAGCACCGCAGTGGAGAGAGTAGACAGCACCAAGTTCCTGGGAGTGCACGTCTCAGAGGACCTGTCCTGGAGCAGGAACACTGCATCACTGGCCAAGAAGGCTCACCAGCGTCTCTACTTTCTCCGCAAGCTGAAAAGGGCTGGAGCTTCAACCCCCATCATGTGCACCTTCTACAGGGGTGCCATAGAAAGTGTCCTGACCAGCTGCATCACTGTGTGGTTTGGTGCATGTACTGCATCCTGCCGCAAGAGCCTCCAGCGCATTGTGAGAGCAGCTGAGAAGATCGTCGGCACCTCCTTGCCCTCACTGCAGGACTTACACAGCAAACGCCTCACTCGGAAAGCCCACTGCATGGCAGGTGATCCCACACACCCACTACACAGCTGCTTCAGCCTGTTGCCATCAGGGAGGAGACTGAGGAGTCTCCAGGCTCGAACCAGCAGACTGAGAGACAGCTCTGTTCATCAGGCAGTCAGGATGCTAAACACTCTGCCTGCTCTGCCTCCCCTCCCATTTGAACTGCCTTAACACTAAAAACTTCTCACACATTACCACACAACACAAAGATTTTAACACTGGACTCTGTCATCAAACGGGTTATTCACTAAACTCTCGGTCAGGTGCTCATTCAGTTTGCACTACTTCTCATATTTGCACTAATGTTTGTATTACATAACTGCCTATAGTCATACTACTGCTTACATTCTCTGTTTACATACTACTGTTTACATTCAATGTTTACATTTATTAATACTGTTTACATTTATTACTACTGTTTACATTTCCACTACTTTTATATCTACACCATTGCTGATACATATACAGTATTCTCTGACCAGCCTTATTTAAGGATGCCCAATGTGCCTTACTGCATATGCCACTTTTGCCTCTATAACAACATCAACTACTACCTCATACATATACTGTGTACATTAACTCATATGCTGCTTTGCCACTTTGCAAATGTCAATGCTAGAACCTTTAGTTTATTTTATAGTTATACTTTTTATACTTTTTTTATACTAGTATGCAAAAACTCAGGACAGTATTATGTTCATTAAATGTTTAGTGTTTTAGTTTTAGAGTTGGTGTAAATTTTTATACTCTTATACCATTATGCAAAAACTCAGGACTGTGTCACAGTATTACTATTTTATGCTTATGTCTAATATTATATGTTTCAGTGTTTCAATGTTTAAATAGTTACTGTTGCACCGAGGGACTGAGAGAAACGAAATTTCAATTCTGTGTATGTCCTGTACATATTGCATTTCTGACAATAAAGTTGACTTTGACGTTGACTTTGATGAGAGAATCAGAGTTATCTTGACGTCATGTGGATGAGAGAATCAGATTTATCTTGACATCATGTAGATGACACACTGTGTGGGAGAATCAGATTTATCTTGACGTCATGTGGATGAGAATCAGATTTGTCTTGACGTCATGAGGATGAGAGAATCAGATTTATCTGGACATCATATGGATGAGACACAGTGTAAGGGAATCAGATTTATCTTGACATCATGTAGATGACACACTGTGTGGGAGAATCAGATTTATCTTGACGTCATGTGGATGAGAATCAGATTTATCTTGACGTCATGAGGATGAGAGAATCAGATTTATCTTGACGTCATGTGGATGAGAGAATCAGATTTACATGTACATCATGTGGATGAGAGAATCAGATTTATCTGGACGTCATGTGGATGAGAGAATCAGATTTATCTGGACGTCATGTGGATGAGAGAATCAGATTTATCTGGACGTCATGTGGATGAGAGAATCAGATTGGTCTTGACGTAATGTGGATGAGAGAATCAGATTTATCTGGACGTCATGAGGATGAGAGAATCAGATTCGTCTTGACGTCATGTGGATGAGAGAATCAGATTCGTCTTGACGTCATGTGGATGAGAGAATCAAATTTATCTGGACGTCATGTGGATGAGAGAATCAGATTCGTCTTGACGTCATGTGGATGAGAGAATCAGATTCGTCTTGACGTCATGTGGATGAGAGAATCAGATTTAACTGGACGTCATGTGGATGAGAGAATCAGATTCGTCTTGACGTCATGTGGATGAGAGAATCAGATTCATCTTGACGTCATGTGGATGAGAGAATCAGATTCATCTGGACATTATGTGGATGAGAGAATCAGATTTATCTGGACATCATGAGGATGAGAGAATCAGATTCGTCTTGACGTCATGTGGATGAGAGAATATAATTTATCTGGACGTCATGTGGATGAGAGAATCAGATTTACCTGGACTTCATGTGGATGAGAGAATCAGATTTATCTTGACTTCATGTGGATGAGAGAATCAGATTTATCTGGACATCATGTGGATGAGAGAATCAGATTTATCTTGACGTCATGTGGATTAGAGAATCAGATTTATCTTGACGTCATGTGGATGAGAGAATCAGATTTACCTTGACGTCATGTGGATGAGAGAATCAGATTTATCTTGACGTCATGTGGATGAGAGAATCAGATTTATCTTGACGTCATGTGGATGAGAGAATCAGATTTATCTTGACGTCATGTGGATGAGAGAATCAGATTTATCTTGACGTCATGTGGATGAGAGAATCAGATTTACCTTGACGTCATGTGGATGAGAGAATCAGATTTACCTTGACGTCATGTGGATGAGAGAATCAGATTTACCTTGACGTCATGTAGATGAGAGAATCAGATTTATCTCGACGTCATGTGGATGAGAGAATCAGATTTATCTGGACATCATGTGGATGAAAGAATCAGATTTATCTCGACGTCATGTGGATGAGAGAATCAGATTTATCTCGACGTCATGTGGATGAGAGAATCAGATTTATCTTGACGTCATGTGGATGACATACTGTGTGAGAGAATCAGATATATCTTGACGTCATGTGGATGACACACTGTGTGAGAGAATCAGATTTATCTTGACGTCATCTGGATGAGAGAATTAGATTTATCTTGACGTCATCTGGATGAGAGAATCAGATTCATCTTGACGTCATGTGGATGAGAGAATCCGATTTATCTTGACTTCATCTGGATGAGAGAATGAGATTCATCTTGACATCATGTGGATGAGAGAATCAGATTCATCTTGACGTCATCTGGATGAGAGAATCAGATTCATCTTGACGTCATGTGGATGAGAGAATCAGATTCATCTTGACGTCATGTGGATGAGAGAATCAGATTCATCTGGACATTATGTGGATGAGAGAATGAGATTCATCTTGACGTCATGTGGATGAGAGAATCAGATTTATCTTGACGTCATGTGGATGAGAGAATCAGATTTATCTTGACGTCATGTGGATGAGAGAATCAGATTTATCTTGACGTCATGTGGATGAGAGAATCAGATTTATCTTGACGTCATGTGGATGAGAGAATCAGATTTACCTTGACGTCATGTGGATGAGAGAATCAGATTTATCTTGACGTCATGTGGATGAGAGAATCAGATTTATCTTGACGTCATGTGGATGAGAGAATCAGATTTATCTTGACGTCATGTGGATGAGAGAATCAGATTTACCTTGACGTCATGTGGATGAGAGAATCAGATTTACCTTGACGTCATGTGGATGAGAGAATCAGATTTATCTTGACGTCATGTGGATGAGAGAATCAGATTTACCTTGACGTCATGTGGATGAGAGAATCAGATTTATCTTGACGTCATGTGGATGAGAGAATCAGATTTATCTTGACGTCATGTGGATGAGAGAATCAGATTTATCTCGACGTCATGTGGATGAGAGAATCAGATTTATCTTGACGTCATGTGGATGAGAGAATCAGATTTATCTTGACGTCATGTGGATGAGAGAATCAGATTTATCTTGACGTCATGTGGATGACATACTGTGTGAGAGAATCAGATTTATCTTGACGTCATGTGGATGAGAGAATCAGATTTATCTTGACGTCATCTGGATGAGAGAATCAGATTTATCTTGACGTCATGTGGATGAGAGAATCAGATTTATCTTGACGTCATGTGGATGAGAGAATCCGATTTATCTTGACGTCATGTGGATGAGAGAATCAGATTCATCTTGACGTCATGTGGATGAGAGAATCAGATTTATCTTGACGTCATGTGGATGAGAGAATCAGATTTATCTTGACGTCATGTGGATGAGAGAATCAGATTTATCTTGACGTCATGTGGATGAGAGAATCAGATTTATCTTGACGTCATGTGGATGAGAGAATCAGATTTATCTTGACGTCATGTGGATGAGAGAATCAGATTTATCTTGACATCATGTGGATGAGAGAATCAGATTCATCTTGACGTCATGTGGATGAGAGAATCAGATTTACCTTGACGTCATGTGGATGAGAGAATCAGATTTACCTTGACGTCATGTGGATGAGAGAATCAGATTTATCTTGACATCATGTGGATGAGAGAATCAGATTCATCTTTTTTTTTCTTTTTTTTTTTCCATTTATAGATGGCCTCCCTTCACACCTTATAGCCATCCTCTCACTCCAATATGTATTTTTTTATAGAGAGAGAAAGAAAGAAAGATAGAAAGAAAGAAAAGAGAAAGTAAGACAACAGAACAACAATTATCCACAAAAAGAGCACAAGGCAAACACACCAAACCTCCATCCACAATCCTGCAAAGCACATGACAGAACACAGCAACGAAACATACAAGCATAAAGACTAATAATATTCATGACCTTGCAGTAGAATTCTATAAATACACATACCCATACCTACAAATATATATACAGTATACATACATATACATTTATATTCATTCATATACCCATCTACATATCTGCATATATCTACATATACATCCCTGCATCCAATTGTGTGTGGTTGTGAGCATGCATAAGTGAATAAGGTTCCTCCAATAGAACATTTAGCAGCGACTGTGAAGCATCAGAGATCCGTCCCCCCAAAGCCCGAGACAGACGAAGGGGCGATCAAGCCCAAGACCCCAGGAAGGACCCCGAGCCCAGAGTCCCCAGGACCACCCGAACAGGACGAGCCACTCGTCCACTCCCCAGATCCGACCAAGGGGAAGAACCGGACGAACCCCACCAGCGACCACACACAATGACCCCCCGGGGTCAACCGCGACAAATACACAGGCCCCCGCCGGAGCCCGTTGCACCGACGTAGCCCCAGGGCCGGTCACCGAGGCTCGGGCACCGGGGACGCCCATCCCTCAGGCCCAGACCCGACAGGACCCGAGCCCCACCAGGCAGCCACCAGGCCGAGCCGACAAGCGCCCAAGCGCCCAGCCCCAGATGTGAGGGCCCCAAGCACGCCCGTAGGCAGAGGGCTATCTTGACGTCATGTGGATGACACACTGTGTGAGAGAATCAGATATATCTTGACGTCATGTGGATGACACACTGTGTGAGAGAATCAGGCCCACACTCATAGAATCTAGGGTTACAATACGTAACCGTCGATATATCTTGACGTCTTCTGGATGAGAGAATCAGATTCATCTTGACGTCATGTGGATGAGAGAATCAGATTCATCTTGACGTCATGTGGATGAGAGAATCAGATTCATCTTGACGTCATGTGGATGAGAGAATCAGATTCATCTTGACGTCATGTGGATGAGAGAATCAGATTCATCTTGACGTCATGTGGATGAGAGAATCAGATTCATCTTGACGTCATGTGGATGAGAGAATCAGATTCATCTTGACGTCATGTGGATGAGAGAATCAGATTCATCTTGACGTCATGTGGATGAGAGAATCAGATTCATCTTGACGTCATGTGGATGAGAGAATCAGATTCATCTTGACGTCATGTGGATGAGAGAATCAGATTCATCTTGACATCATGTGGATGAGAGAATCAGATTCATCTTGACGTCATGTGGATGAGAGAATCAGATTTATCTTGACATGTGGATGAGAGAATCAGATTCATCTTGACGTCATGTGGATGAGAGAATCAGATTCATCTTGACGTCATGTGGATGAGACACAGTGTGAGAGAATCAGATTTATCTGGACGTCATGTGGATGAGAGAATCAGATTAATCTTCACATCATGTGGATTATATATGACCAAGATGGCGGCGCGTGCAAACGCCGCGGCTTCTCTCTCTCCCAGCAACACGGTGCTTTCGTCTGTTTTGTCCTGCACGCCGCAATTTGCCGGCACGTCTTCGTCTTTTTTTTTTCATTCATTCAACCTTTATTTAGTCAGGTAAATCTTTTGAACCTCATGGGCTCATTTACGAAAGCGACCTGCTAAAACTAAAGAACAATGAACAGCAGTGATAGAATTTCATTAAACAATAAACAAACAAACAATAAACAATAGAAAACAAAAAGAGAGAAAAAAACAAAAGATTTTTTTTTTTTTTTTTTTAACAAAGTATCAAAAAACTAGCAAAACATTATAAGGTAGACGTATAAAATCAAAGACAGGAACAAATCTGCATTGGTTTTTGCCAGGATTCCAACAGATTCTGAAAACCATTTAGGGAGGTCAGGGCCGAGAGCTTCAGATCTTTTTGTAAGATATTCCATGAAGCAGGAGCAGACTTGTCTATGTGTTCAAGAACGCAAGTATAGCCGTGAATTCCTGCTTGATGTCGGAAAAACCGCTCATTTGGGAATAAACAGCGAACTCCAGGAGAAGCTACATGAGAGCCAAGATGGTGTAGTGGTTAGGGCGTTTGACTTGGGACCCGAAGGACGCGGGTTCGCGTCCCGGCCACTACACATCTTGGGGTGTCTATGAGTGCACACCTATTTCTCCAGCTCCCCGAGCGCCTTCTATGGCTGCTCACTGCACCGCCTGGTAGGTGGTTGGGTTAAATGCAGAGACGAATTTCGTCTGTGTATGGGAAACATACGCAGATGACAAGATTAGACAATTATTATTATTATTATGAGCTCGAGGAGAAGCTACGTGAGCTTCGTGACTGCGACCTGCTCTGGAAGCCAGCCCCGAGCCTCATTTCATCGCGCCCGCCGTGGAAGCGCCACAAGCGGCTTGACAGAAAGCGGAAGCCAGCCCGGAGCCTCCCTTCACCGCGCCTGCAGTGGAAACGCCACAAGCGGCGTGACAGGAAACAGAAGCGGGGCAAACGTGGAGGTATCAGAGCTAGGCTAGCAGCTAGCCCACACAGGCCGGCTATTCCATCCATGGTTTTGGCTAACGTGCGCTCCTTGGACAACAAATTGGATTATATACGCCTGCTACGAACGACACAAAAGACTGTGAGAGACTGTTGTGTGTTTGTATTCACGGAAACGTGGCTTAAAAACAACGTTCCGGACCATGCTGTTCAGTTGGATCAGCTAACATGCTACAGAGCGGACCGAACCCTCGAGGGAGGTAAGACACGGGGAGGGGGGCTCTGTGTTTACATCAACAACACATGGTGTCTGGATGCTGCTGTGGTCTACAAGCACTGCTCACATTTAGTGGAGTTTATGACTATTAAATGCAGACCGTTCTTTTTACCGAGGGAGTTTACAGCTGTTTACAGCTGTTTACAAAAGCTGAACTGTGAACTGAGATCCTGAACTGTTTCAATAAACATTTTGTTGCTTCTAGTTCATTATTTGACACAGTTACAAACGGAAAATCAGCCACTTTATCTAATAATCAAACTTCTACAAATCAAATCCCTCCTACAAGTCAACCATCTGTTAATCACACCTTCTCTTTTTCTCCGTTCTCAGTCAGTGAGGTAAATAAACTGTTAAATGATCTTGATCCTAAAAAATCTGCAGGTCCAGATGAACTTCCACCTTACTTCTTAAGGCTGGCTGCTCATATCATCACAGTCCCTGTGACCCACATCTTTAATCTGTCCATAAGCCAAAACACCATTCCGGATGCTTGGAAAACAGCCTTTGTTCTTCCTTTGCTGAAGGGAGGTGACCCCACCTCATTGAACAATTATCGACCGATCTCTAAACTCTGCATCTTAGCCAAGGTTCTAGAAAAACTGATAAACTCTCAGATCAAAAACTATCTGGACTCATTTAACATCTTACCTCTTCATCAATCTGGTTTCAGGAAAAAACACAGCACAACAACTGCTTCTCTGAAGGTTCTGAATGATGTTGTTGAAGCATTGGATGCTAAGGACTATTGTGCTGCACTTTTCTTAGACCTGTCTAAAGCTTTTGACACTGTGGATCATAACATCCTGTGTCATAAGCTCTCAGAAATCGGTTTCTCTGATCACACCATCGGTTGGTTTTCTAACTATCTTTCCAATCGGAGGCAATGTGTTCAACATAACGGTACTTTTTCCAGCTATTTAACAGTTAAAAATGGTGTACCACAAGGCTCAGTTTTAGGACCCACTCTCTTTACAATCTACATAGCTAATGTAGGTCACTGCATCCCTGATGCATCCTTACATTTCTATGCTGATGATACAGTTGTTTATTGCCGAGCTAAAACAGTAGCTAAGGCTTTCCAGTTACTGCAATCCGCTTTTGACATCATCCAGTCAGATTTGTTCCGTCTCAAACTTGTCCTAAATGCTGATAAAACAAAAGGGATGTTTTTTTCAAATAGGAAGGCGGTTCCAGCAGATCCTCCTCTGATTTTTTCTTCAAATGGTGTACCTATTGAGTTTGTTGATTCCTATAAATATCTGGGTATCCTGATCGATTCACATCTCTCTTTTAAACTCCACGTGGAAAACCTAGTGAAGAAACTGAAAGTTAAACTGGGTTTCTTTTTCAGAAACAGATCATGTCTATCACTGAATGTTAGGAAACGCCTTGTATCTGTGACTTTCCTTCCCTCCATTGATTACGGTGACATTCTCTACATGAATGCTCCTACAAGCACCCTGCGGATGTTGGATGTTGTCTATCATGGTGCACTAAGATTCATAACTGGTTGTGATTATCGTACCCACCACTGCACCCTGTATTCACTGGTTAATTGGACATCATTAACCTCACGCAGACTCTTCCACTGGTACATTTTCATCTTTAAATCACTTCTTGGTCTGCTGCCCTCATACATCTCCTCCTACATGTCTTTGCGTGAGTGCAGCTACAGCGTGCGCTCTCAGGACATGATTACCTGCAGTGTTCCGTCAGTGAGGACTGAACTTGGAAAAAGGGCCTTCTCCTACTCCGCCTGCTTCATGGAATATCTTACAAAAAGATCTGAAGCTCTCGACCTTGACTTCTCTAAATGGTTTTCAGAATCTGTTGGAATCCTGGCAAAAACCAATGCAGATTTGTTCCTGTCTTTGATTTTATACGTCTACCTTATAATGTTTTGCTAGTTTTTTGATACTTTGTTAAAAGGAGGAATGTGTATATATATATATATATATATATATATATATATATATATATATATGTATATATATATATGTATATATATATATATATGTATATATATATGTATATATATGTGTTATATATATATATGTATATATGTATGTGTATATATATATATATATATATATATATGTATATATGTATATATATATATATATATATTTTTTTTTTCTCTCTCTTTTGTTTTCTATTGTTTATTGTTTGATTGTTTATTGTTTAAGGAAATTCTACCATTACTGTTCATTGTTCTTTAGTTTTAGCAGGTCGCTTTCGTAAATGAGCCCATGAGGTTCAAAAGATTTACCTGACTAAATAAAGGTTGAATGAATGTTATGATTGTTGCTGTATATATCCCTCCAAGCTCCAACAGCAAAGTTAGAAGTGAGGCCCTGAATGAACTATATCTGCACATCAGTGAGCAACAAACAGCCCATCCTGATGCTTTTCTCATCACGGCTGGTGATTTCAACAAAGCAGATTTAAAGAGTGTATTTCCAAAAACATACAGAAACATAAACTTTGCAACAAGAGGAAACAACACACTGGACCAAGTTTACACCACCATAAAAAATCCCTACAGAGCACTCCCCCTCCCCCACATTGGTGCTTCTGACCATATATGTGTCATGCTAAAGCCTACATACAGGCCGCTGGTGAAAGTCACAAAACCAGTCCGCAAGCAGATACGAGTGTGGCCAGAGGGGTCTTCAGAGGCACTCCAGGACTGTTTTGACACCACAGATTGGGGTATGTTCAAAGAAGCTGCTACCACAAACAACACCACATGTCTCCAGGAGTACTCAGACACTGTATGTTCATACATCACCAAGTGCATTGATGATGTAACCAACCTCAAGACCATCACTGTTCGGGCTAATCAGAAGCCATGGCTGACAGCTGAGGTTTACAGACTCCTGAAAGCGGGAGATCAGGTGGGCCTGAGGGCAGCCAGAAAGAACCTGGACCGGGCATCAAAAAGGCCAAGAAGCAGTATTCCAGGAAAATAGCTCACCGTTTCAAGGACAGCAAGGATACACGCAGTCTGTGGCAGGGAATACAGACCATCACAAACTACAAACCATCCCCCCAGACCTGTGACAGCTCAGCCTCTGCGCTGAATGAACTGAATGAGTTCTTTGCTCGGTTCGAGGCAAGTAACAGCACACCTGCACATAAACTCCCCCCCTCTCCTGATGGCCAGGTGCTGGCGCTGTCCTCAGACAGCGTAAGGCGATCATTCATCAAGATTAACGCCCGGAAGGCCTCTGGTCCTGACAACATACCTGGTCGTGTGCTGAAGGACTGTGCAGGGGAACTCGCAGCGGTCTTCACGGACATCTTTAACATCTCACTGAGCCAGGCCATCGTCCCCACCTGTTTCAAAGCCACCACCATCATCCCTGTCCCAAAGAAGGCAACGCCCGCATGCCTCAATGACTATCGCCCAGTAGCACTCACCCCCATCCTGATGAAGTGCTTTGAACGGCTAGTCATGAAAAGCATCACATCTGTCCTCCCTGCCTCCCTGGATCCCTTCCAATTTGCATACCGACCTAATCGCTCAACCGACGATGCCATCTCCTCTGCCCTCCACACAGCTCTCACACATCTGGACACGAAGGACTCTTATGTTAGAATGCTGTTCATCGACTTCAGCTCGGCATTCAACACCATCATCCCCCAACAGCTCATCCTTAAACTGGACAGTCTGGGGCTGAACACCTCAATGTGTAACTGGCTGCTAGACTTCCTGACCGGGAGACCACAGACAGTACGGATCGGGAGTAACACATCTAGCACCATCACATTGAACACAGGGGCCCCACAAGGATGTGTGCTGAGCCCCCTTCTATTCACCCTGCTAACACATGACTGCACACCATCGTACAGCTCCAACCACTTCATCAAGTTTGCGGACGACACAACAGTGGTAGGTCTCATCAGCAACAACGATGAGACGGACTACAGGAACGAGGTGAGCCGCCTGGCCTTGTGGTGCGGACACAACAATCTCACTCTCAACGTGGAGAAGACAAAGGAGATTGTTGTGGACTTCAGGAAGAGGGATGCCCAACATGCCCCTCTGACCATCAACAGCACCGCAGTGGAGAGAGTAGACAGCACCAAGTTCCTCGGAGTGCATGTCTCAGAGGACCTGTCCTGGAGCAGGAACACTGCATCACTGGCCAAGAAGGCTCACCAGTAGGGATGGGAACCGAGAACCGGTTCTGTTAGAGAACCGGTTCTTAATAGTCCAATTCCATGGAATTGTAGGATTCATGTCTTAACGATTCAGCTTACCGGTTCTGCAGACTCATGGTGGTGACGTATTCAAGCGCTGACATCACAGACATGCGCCGCGCCCGAGACGAGTGGTGGTGGTGTCTATATATGATATCTATGTTCAAAATGGCGTCGCGGAGGAAGCGCTCAAGCGTTTGGCTTCATTTCACGAAAAAAGATGAGACCAGGACTACTTGTAACGCATGCAACGCGTCCATTACGATAAAGGGAGGAAATACGTCGAACATGCAGAAGATTTGGCCACTCGGCATGCGCTGATTTTGAAGAAATGTACCGTTTTTAACACGCTGCTTGGAGGAGAAGGAAGTGGAGAGAAAGCGTCCACCTCCGTTGTAAATGTTACAGCAGGTAACGTCAAATTCTTTCACTTGTTACCTTTTAGCTATACTGCTTCCACTGTATTTTATAAATAATCTCCATCTCATGTAATAACATTTAGCTGACGAGGATTGCCGGAGTCTGGCTGGCTCAGAGGCTGTTGCTAGCACACTTAGCTTTCAGGATGACGATATTAACACACAACAGACCTAAAAATGCCACCGTAGAAATGGGAGCAAAAACAAAAGTGTTGTTTTATATTTTTGTTCAGTGTGTTTCATTGTAGCCTCTTTCTGTTGTGAGAGCTTTTCTTGCTGCTCAGTGTTTTTAATGGTGAATTTCTTCTGAAGCTGGCAGAGCTGGGAGACACGCAGAGGGAGAGAAGAGGGAGGCAGAAGAGGATGAAGATGATAACTATGTAAGTTTTGTTTTTTGTAATGAAAGATGATAGATTGCATGGATTATTACACTATTTATTTTAAAATTGAATCTTGTGGTTATGTCAATAATTTCAGATGCCTCCTGTAAAGCAGCAAAAAGAGACAACCCTAGAAGAACTTTTTGAGGAAGAGACAGAAGTCCAACTGTATAGAAGCCTTTCACCCATTCCAACCATGGACAGCCCCTTAATACGGTAATGTTAATTAGGAATTATTTTTTCATAAAAGTTCTATTTTTGTTCTGGTGAAAGAGCATTAAATACTTCATGCACACAAATGGTGTACTATATATTTTTTTCTAACTCAATGAGAATTGTTAACAGAATTGATAAGGAATTGAATCGATAAATGATATCGATAAAGGAATCGATATTGATAATTTCTTAACAATTCCCATCCCTACTCACCAGCGCCTCTACTTTCTCCGCAAGCTGAAAAGGGCTGGAGCTTCAACCCCCATCATATGCACCTTCTACAGATTCAGATTCAGATTCAGATTCAGTTTATTATCGCCATTGTCAATGAACAGGATTCACAGACTAGGAATTTGCTTCGGCATAACGGTGCATAAAATATAAAAACATAAGACACAAAAAACATAAACCATAAAACATCAATACAATCAATACAATATTCAGTGAACAAAAACTACTAAGAAACAGCGCAATTAGAGTGGTGCAATCAAAATACAGTGATACAGTGATTCCCAATCAAAATACAAAGAACAAATACAAAATACAGCGACCAAGGCAAGTTATGAGGTAGCATGGTTATGAGTGTTCAAGAGTCTGACAGCAGAGGGGAAGAAACTGTTTTTATGGCGGGAGGTTCTGGTCCCAATTGACCGAAGCCTCCTGCCTGAGGGGAGTGGTTCGAACAGACCGTATGCAGGGTGAGAAGGGTCAGCTGTGATCCGACCTGCTCGCCTCACAGTCCTGGAGACGTACAGGTCATGGAGAGATGGGAGACTACAGCCGATTACCTTCTCAGCAGAGCGCACAATGCGCTGCAGTCTGTGTCTGTCCCTGACAGTGGCCCCTGCGTACCACACTGTGATGGACGCGCTGAGAATGGACTCGATGATGGCCGTGTAGAACTGCACCATCAGCTTGGCCGGCAGCTTGGCCTTCCTCAGCTGTCGCAGGAAGTACATCCTCTGCTGAGCCTTTTTGATGAGGGAGCTGATGGTTGGCTCCCACTTGAGGTCCTGGGTGATGGTGGTGCCGAGGAACCGGTAGCAGTCCCCAATGATGATGGGGGTGTTGTTAAAGGTGATGGGGGGCAGAGGGGCTCTGTCTTTCCTGAAGTCCACAATCATCTCCACTGTCTTCTGGGCGTTGAGCTCCAGGTTGTTGTTGCTGCACCAGGTCACCAGCCGGCCCACCTCTTTCCTGTGGTGCCATAGAAAGTGTCCTGACCAGCTGCATCACGGTGTGGTTTGGTGCATGTACTGCATCATGCCGCAAGAGCCTCCAGCGCATTGTGAGAGCAGCTGAGAAGATCGTCGGCACCTCCTTGCCCTCACTGCAGGACTTACACAGCAAACGCCTCACTCGGAAAGCCCACTGCATGGCAGGTGATCCCACACACCCACTACACAGCTGCTTCAGACTGCTGCCATCAGGGAGGAGACTGAGGAGTCTCCAGGCTCGAACCAGCAGACTGAGAGACAGCTCTGTTCATCAGGCAGTCAGGATGCTAAACACTCTGCCTGCTCTGCCCCCCCTCCCATTTGAACTGCCTTAACACTAAAAACTTTCTCACACATTACCACACAACACAAAGATTTTAACACTGGACTCTGTGTCATCAAACGGGTTATTCACTAAACTCTCGGTCATGTGCTCATTCAGTTTGCACTACTTCTCATATTTGCACTAATGTTTGTATTACATCACTGCCTATAGTCATACTACTGTTTACATTCTCTGTTTACATACTACTGGTTACATTCAATGTTTACATTTATTAATACTGTTTACATTTATTACTACTGCTTACATTTATTACTACTGTTTACATTTCCACTACTTTTATATCTACACCACTGCTGATACATATACAGTATTCTCTGACCAGCCTTATTTAAGGATGCCCAATGTGCCTTACTGCATATGCCACTTTTGCCTCTATAACAACATCAACTACCTCATACATATACTGTGTACATTAACTCATATGCTGCTTTGCCACTTTGCAAATGTCAATGCTTGAACCTTTAGTTTATTTTATAGTTATACTTTTTATACTAGTATGCAAAAACTCAGGACAGTATTATGTTCATTAAATGTTTAGTGTTTTAGTTTTAGTTTTAGAGTTGGTGTAAATTTTTATACTCTTATACCATTATGCAAAAACTCAGGACAGTGTCACAGTTTTACTATTTTATGCTTATGTCTATTATTATATGTTTCAGTGTTTCAATGTTTAAATAGTTACTGTTGCACCGAGGGACTGAGAGAAACGAAATTTCAATTCTGTGTATGTCCTGTACATATTGCAGTTCTGACAATAAAGTTGACTTTGACTTTGACTTGACTTTGAAATGTTTCGTCTTTCATCCAAAGGGTTTCATCAGTCCAAAGAGCTACAACAAACTCAGTCCCATAAGTAGCACACTTACATAGTGAACCAACCACTTTGATGGTGATAAGTTCTTTGTTTTTGAACCACTTTGGCCATGGCTGCCTCCGACGAGTTGACAGGGGAGAGGGTGGACTCCAGAAACCATCTTATCACCATCAAACCGGTTGGCCCACTGTGTGAGTGTGCTGCTTCGGGACTGTGTTTGTTGTGGCTCCTCGGACTGATGAAGTCCTTTGGATGAAGGACGAAACATCTCAACACAAGAAACTGTCCAGAGGACGTGATTGAACTTTGTTGGATCTCCACTGATCGTTCCGGACATACTTCACCTCATGTGTGCTGCTATAAACACAGACAAAATGCACCAAAATTAATTATTCATATGGAGAAAACAATGTGCAGACTCTTTATGGCTGCACATTTATCACCTGATCTATCCTGAATGTTCATTCATTCATTCAACCTTTATTTAGTCAGGTAAATCATTTGAATCTCATGGGCTCATTTACGAAAGCGACCTGCTAAAACTAAAGAACAATGAACAGCAGTGGTAGAATTTCCTTAAACAATAAACAAACAAACAATAAACAATAGAAAACAAAAGAGAGAAAAAAACAAAAGAAAGTTTTTTTTTTTTAACAAAGTATCAAAAAACTAGCAAAACATTATAAGGTAGACGTATAAAATCAAAGACAGGAACAAATCTGCATTGGTTTTTGCCAGGATTCCAACAGATTCTGAAAACCATTTAGAGAAGTCAAGGTCGAGAGCTTCAGATCTTTTTGTAAGATATTCCATGAAGCAGGAGCAGAGTAGGAGAAGGCCCTTTTTCCAAGTTCAGTCCTCACTGACGGAACACTGCAGGTAATCATGTCCTGAGAGCGCACACTGTAGCTGCACTCACGTAAAGACATGTAGGAGGAGATGTATGAGGGCAGCAGACCAAGAAGTGATTTAAAGATGAAAATGTACCAGTGGAAGAGTCTGCGTGAGGTTAATGATGTCCAGTTAACCAGTGAATACAGGGTGCAGTGGTGGGTACGATAATCACAACCAGTTATGAATCTTAGTGCACCATGATAGACAACATCCAACATCCGCAGGGTGCTTGTAGGAGCATTCATGTAGAGAATGTCACCGTAATCAATGTAATCAATGTAAATTAAACTTTTATTTACTTTGATGCTATTGTGTGTTTGTTTACTTCATGCTTCACCATCTTGAGTCCAACGTACTAATAACCAGTAAAATCTGTTTGTTTTTATTGCACACCACCAAAATGTGAAACAGGTGACAATGCTTCTGCATGCGTTTGTTTGACTTTTAGCAGAATATGTCATGAACCCCTGGACAGGTTTTAATAAAACTCTCAGAAGGTAATCACTGAATGAACATCTACAAGTGACTAACTTTTGGAGTCAGTATAATTCAAGATGGCTGCTACAGCCAACTGATCTTTGAAAACCTCTAAATTGCTATATGTCAGCTAATTTTACTGAAACTGAGCAACAATCTGGTGTGGTAGTAGCTGAGAGTCATTACACAAACTTTAATTGGTAGTTATTGTGCAAGATTGTTGCCTAAACCTTTAGCATTAACTGTTAGAGTCAACCCTGTCTGTCTGTTAGCAAAATATCTCATGAGCCTCTGGATATATTTTATTTATATTTTCAGAGAGTAATTATTGGATGTATGTCATCTGATCAACTTTTGGAGTTTGTGCAGTTTACGATGGTGGCTACAGCTAATCGATCTTAGCTAACACAAAATGGCTATGACTCAATCGCTGTAACAAACATCGAGTTAACACTTACCATACTTTCTGCCGTACACGTCGCACCGACCTATAAGTCACATCAGTCCAAATATGTCTAATAAAGTTGCGAAATCCATAAATAAGTCACTTCACCGTATGCGTCGCATCTATTATGCGTCACCGCTGACGCATCGTGTTTGTTACGCATCACCACTGACAACCCAGAAATGTGGACCGGTGTTGTGCCAAAAATCGATTGGCTGCCAAAAGGGGGTCGCGGTAGCGTGCACGGGAGGACTTTAACAAGAATTTAACAAGGTAAGCACCTAAAACAATTATTTGTTTGCTCAACATTATAGTAAAGGTGTGTTTCAGTCTAACTTTTACTAACTAAATGCACTTCAATGGTCAAATCAGCTGCATTTCACCAGGGTGGCACGGCAAAATGCAGCTGAATGCAGAGTGTACATGAGCCAAATTTCAGATAAACACCACTGTTTTGGGAACAGGCAGAACTTTAATGACATCTACCTTCAGTCTGTGTCCAATGGATCTTGCCTGAGAAAAATCCCCGAGATCTTACCCTTTCAGCCAAAAGTCTGGATTCTCGAGACATGAACCAAGCCATCATGTAAGGCAGGCAGCCTGACCAGGTCCAGATTTGCCGCCGACGTCTTCCTTGTGTGTTGATAGACCAGGAACCAGCCGAATCCAAAAAGCAGGAACCAGTTATCATAAATCCAATTAAATATGAGTCCTTAAGATCCACAGATGACAGCAGAGATAGACACATCATCAAGTCTTCCAAGTCAATGAGATGTCCAGATGTGTGCATGCCAACAGGGCAAATTGGCTACAGCCTGTCTTCTTGTTGAAGAAATGTTATCAGTTGTGTTGAGGGACCATCTGACCAAATTGAAGTCCATAGTTATGATTCGGAAGATTTTGTAGAAGAGAGGCTCTCAGATAGTTTCACAGACAAGACAAAGCAAAAGCAAAGCGGAGACTGAGAGGAGACGTCCGCCCTTGAGAAGACCAAGTGTTGACACACAGTACAGTACGCACACTTAATGGTATTGTAGACCATTGCATTAGGTAATACATTCAGCAAGTACTTTTGCTTTAATACTTTAAGTATTTTTAAAAGCAAGCACAAAGTACTTATTTATTACTTTTACTTAAGTAAAAATATTAATATGGTACTTCTACTTTTACTAGAGTACATTTTTGTCTGTTTATTTGTACTTTTACATAAGTACAGTGTTTGAGTACTTTCTCCACCACTGCCAAAACAACAGCAGCAAGAATATGAGTCTGTGTGAGCAGATGAGGATCAATGAACACAGCAACATGAAATAATCAGCAGCATGAGATCAGCATCATGAATAGTCAGCAGCACACATCAACAACCAAGTGTTATTACAGTGATTTTCACAGTTTTTTTCAGTGATTTTTTGTGGTTAGAGATTCATGAGTGTAACAGCCTCAGGGTAGAAGCTGTTCTTCAGCCTGGTGGTTCTGCATTTAATGCTCCTCAGCCTTCTGCATGAGGGGAGGGGGACAACAAGTGTGTGTGCTGGGTGTGTGGGGTCCTTCATGACGCAGGTGCCCTCTTCCTGCATCTGGAGGTGTAGATGTCTGTGATGGGAGACTGACTCCAACAGACTTCTGTGCAGCCTTCACCACTCTCTGTAGAGCTTTCCTCTCTGCAACTGTGCAGCCTCCATGCCACACGTTGATGCTGGAGCACAGGATGCTCTCCACTGCACACCTGTAGAAGGAGGTGAGGACTGAACTTCTCAGACCAGCTCGTCTCAGCCGTCTGAGGAAGTAGAGTCTCTGATGACCTTTCTTGATCAGGCTGGTGGTGTTGTTGCCCCAGCTGAGGTTATCGTTCATGTGTAAACCCAAGTACTTGTAGCTGGAGACCACTTCACCACAGATCCTCCTATGTTTGGGGGGTGGGTGGGTAGGTGTGTTTATTCCTTCTGAAGTCCATGACCATCTCCTTTGTCTTCTTCACATTGATTTGAAGGTTGTTTGTCCTGCATCA
The DNA here is from genome assembly GCA_038048925.1 of Garcialebias charrua. Taxonomy (NCBI): domain Eukaryota; kingdom Metazoa; phylum Chordata; class Actinopteri; order Cyprinodontiformes; family Rivulidae; genus Garcialebias; species Garcialebias charrua. Next base: position 30,412 of record JBBPBX010007650.1, on the reverse strand, counting down.
GCTCTCCAGGTGTTCCACCTCCTGCCTGTAGCTGGACTCATCATTGTTTGTGATGCATCCCACCACTGCTGTATCATCTGCAAACTTTACAATGTGACATCCTGGATGGTCATACACAGTCATACATTAGCAGAGTGAACAGGAGAGGGCTCAACACACAGCCCTGGGGGGAGCCAGTGCTGAGGGTTATGGTGGAGGAGGAGAAGTCGTGGATCTTCACAGATTGTGGTCTGTTGGTTAAAAAGTCAAGGACCCAGTTGCATAGAGAGGAACTTAGTCCTAGTGTGGTTAGTTTGTCCATCAGGGTCTGGAGAATCATGGTGTTGAAGGCAGATGTGAAGTCCACAAAGAGCATACGGACGTGGGAGTCCTTCTGTTCCAAGTGAGAGCAGTGTGGACCAATTTCAGAGTCAGAGTCAGAGTCAGAGTCAGAGAGAGAATTTATTGTCATTTGCACCGCATGTAGTACATGTGTTGAAAACGAGATTATGTACACAGGGTCCCAGTTACATCCAACAACAAATGCAAGAGAAATACAATAATAACATCTAGGATTAACTAAGAGAGACATCACATCAGCTAGTAATACACTAAGCCCTAATGTAGTAGAAAAACATCATTATAAACAGCAGCACGAACATGAGCAGATGGTCACAGATGAACGCAGCAACAAGAAACAGATCAGTACAGTATCAGTATGATGTGACCTTTTGCAGTGTTTATTCTTATTATTTATTTATTCATGAGTCTGACAGCCTCAGGGTAGAAGCTGTTTCTCAGTCTAGTGGTTCTAGACTCAGTCTAGTTTCTCAGTCTAGTGGTTCTCAGTCTAGTGGTTCAATTTAGAGCCGTTCCTGTAATGCCAACATCATATTCAAGTCCTTGTAATAGAATATTATGATCAACTGTATCAAATGCAGCACTGAGGTCTAACAGGACCAGTGTAGACACCTGTCCACTGTCAGAGCCATGAGAATATCATTAGTAACTTTCACCAGTGCTGTTTCTGTACTATGATGAGCTTTAAACCCTGACTGAAACGCTTCAAACAGATTATTTCTTTTTAGATGTTCATATAACTCACCAGCAGCTTTTTTTTAATTTATTTTTTACATGTTTTAGATGAATATTAGATTAGATAGATACAGGACTATAATTTATCAGAATTCCTGAATCTAGATCAGGTTTCTTAAGTAAAGGTTTCAGTTACAGCAACAATTACCGGTACCTAACACATTAAGAAGATTATAAAAGTTATTGACATGGTAAAATAATATCCCGATTCATGCTTAATAATCCAAGTAGATACATCTAGCAGGGTTAAGTCAGAAAGCTTTTGATATAATACAGCTTTATTTACTTTGTATAAAGCTCTTTGAAAACAGCACCGTTGGCCAAAGTGCTGTACACGACACATAAAAGCATCAAAGTCAAAGTCAAAGTCAACTTTATTGTCAGAACTGCAATATGTACAGGACATACACAGGATTGAAATTGCATTTCTCTCAGTCCCTCGGTGCAACAGTAACCATTTAAACACTAAAACACTGAAACATTTAATAAACATAAGCATAAAATAGTAAAAGTGTAACACTGTCCTGAGTTTTTGCATAGTAGTATAAAAGTATGAAAATTTACACCAACACTAAAACACTAAACATTTAATGAACATAAGCATAAAATGAAATAATAAAAGTGTAATACTGTCCTGAGTTTTTGCATAGTAGTATAAAAAAGTATAAAAAGTATATCTATAAAATAAACTGAAGGTTCTAGCATTGACATTTGCAAAGAGTGGCAAAGCAGCATATGAGTTAATGTACACAGTATATGTATGAGGTAGTTGATGTTGGTATAGAGGCAAAGTGGCATATGCAGTAAGGCACATTGGGCATCCTTAAATAAGGCTAGTCAGAGAATACTGTATATGTATCAGCAGTAGTGTAGATATAAAAGTAGTGTAAATGTAAACAGTAGTAATAAATGTAAACAGTAGTAAGTAGTAGTAATAAATGTAAACAGTATTAATAAATGTAAACAGTGAATGTAAACAGTAGTATGACTATAGGCAGTAATGTAATACAAACATTAGTGCAAATATGAGAAGTAGTGCAAACTGAATGAGCACATGACCGAGAGTTTAGTGAATAACCCGTTTGATGACACAGGGTCCAGTGNTAGTATAAAAGTATGAACATTTACACCAACACTAAAACACTAAACATTTAATGAACATAAGCATAAAATGAAATAATAAAAGTGTAATACTGTCCTGAGTTTTTTCATAGTAGTATAAAAAGTATAAAGTCAAAGTCAACTTTATTGTCAGAACTGTACAGGACATACACAGGATTGAAATTGCATTTCTCTCAGTCAAATCAATAGAAACTGTAAAAGTACTGTAATGAACTGTTAAAATCATAAAAACAGCAAATAGTAAAAACAATAAAAACAAATAAATCAAAAACAGTAAAACCAACATTTCAGGCTTAATTAAAAACCAAAGAAAAAAGGTGTTTTCAGAGAAGATTTAAAAACAGGAAGTGAGTCAGTTTGTCTGACGTGCAACAGCAGCTCGTTCCACAGTTCAGGGGCAGAGACTGAACATGCTCGTCTCAATTCAGGGGCTGCATCCTCATGAGTGCGCATTTGTCGGCCGCATACGTCATTGCCCCGCGCGGAGGACTGTCCCAATTCGAAGACTCCTCCTCATGCGGCCGAGGAATGCGGCCTACTTCCTGCCGAAATCGAAGGATGCATTCGTGGAACCTTCAAGACGGAGGCTATCCCATAATTCATAGCGCCAGCAGAGATTTCGCGGGGGGGTGGGACTTTCTGCGTGCAGGGTCTGCTGCGTGTTGGTCATCAGCTGTTCTGACAACAACCTCAGCGCGAATATTCATTCAACCTTTATTTAGTCATCTCAAACAACCTCAGCGCAAATATATCTCATTAAAATTTTACTACAGAAACGACTAAAAAAAAACGTGTTAGCTGAATATATATTAGTGTTTCTGAGTTTACTGTTTTTGAAGAACTGATTACAAATCAGCTTATTTTACACGTGCATAACAAGGATTTTCCATGGGGCGATCTGTTAAAACTCAGAGTGGACCTATGAAAGGCAAGCTGTCTAGTAGCTCAACTGGTTAAACATCCCTCGATTGGTGCAGAGATATTTTTCTCGAAGCTGGTTCGAATCTCACTCGGTACGGTAAAAACTTGTTTTACGTTTGTCTTTTATTGGATAAAAAAAAAGAAGGAGTTTCACAAACTCCTTCTTTTTAATCTCAGTCCTCGTTTTTTTATCCAATAAAAGACGAACGTAAAATAAGTTTTAACCGTACCGAGTGAGATTCGAACCAGCTTCGAGAAAAGTATCTCTGCACCAATCGAGGGATGTTTAACCAGTTGAGCTACTGGACAAGTTGCTTTTGTAGGTCCACTCTGGGTTTTAACAGATTGCCCCTTGTTCTTAACAAACAGTAAACTCAGAACACTATACAGTATATACGTGTACAGTATTCAGCTTAGTAATATATTTTAGCGGCGTCCCTTCTCTTTCCACACACACCGCACACACGCGCACACAAGAACGCCCCACCCACTTCAATGCCGGCAAACCTGAAGGCTAGACCGTCCCATTTCAGCAGTTTCGCTCAGCCCACCCGGTCTTGTGAGTGCGTGGCCTACTCGGCCCAGCTAGGCTGGGTCCTCATGAGGATGCAGCCCCTGAATTGAGACACAGCCTGTGTCATCTCTCAGCCTTCTCTTTGGTTTTGGAACAACCAACGGCAGCTGATCTGCTGATCTGAGCGAGTGTGAGGGAATGGAGCAGGTTGGACAGATACTGTGGGGCGAGATCATGAAGACATTTAAAAACAAATATAAATTTATCTGGAAACAAACTGGGAGCCAGTGACTGAGAACCTTCACCAGCATGAGCCACACTGGCTCATGCTGGTGAAGGCTCTCAGTCACTGGTGATTCTAAAACAGAGGTGATGTTTTGTTAACAGTTCCGTATCAGTACCAGAGTTTTGGTACCAGTTAAAAGGAGTTAATTGGACGCGCACCTGTGGATGGCCCGCTTTAAACACACTGCATCATGGGAAAATCCAAAGTAATCACCAAGATATCGGGGAGAGAATTGTCAACCTCCACAACTATGGCTCTTTCTTGGTACAGTTTCTAGATGCCTGAATGTTTCAGGTGTTCCTGACATGAACGTGTTTTGGGACACAAGTGTTGGTGAATCCCAAAACAAAGACTAAAGATGGAGGTGATGCTGAAGCTGGTAGAGTGCCATTGTCCACAGAGGAACAAGTCTGTGGGCTGAAAGGCCACTCGGAGATGATAAAGCTATTACTCTGAAACAAATATATAAAAAAAATCCAGATTACAGATTGTAAATGAACACAGGGACAAAATTCTTTACTTTTTGGAGACGTCCCGTGGTCTGATGAAACTACAGTGGTCCCGCCTCGATTATCGCGGGGGTTACGTTCCACACACCCCCACGATAGGTGAAAAACCGTGAAGTATGACGCTATATTTATTTTAGTATTTATATATTTTAAGGCTTTATAAACTCTTCCCACAGTCTTGGAATGTTCTAAACTCTTAATCAGAATCTGAATCAAAGGTAGGAAAAAAAAAAAAACTACCACAGCAAGAAACATAGAGAGACACAATACATTTTGCAGCTTCCATATAGTTTCCATAGCCCTGATAAAGATGTTGCAGTGTCTCTCAGCCAGTCTG